>OY755242.1:52831277-53123746 GCA_963576725.1 Azorinus chamasolen | reverse complement strand
AATAGTTCTGCTATGACTTTCAAGAAGAAAATAATTATCTAACAGAATCACTCGTGACACGATTATCGGTGAATCCCCGAGTTAAAACAATGTCTGTCATGTAGATAAGAAGATTTGCAGCGCTTGAGCTATTTTATATTTTAGTTTTAACTCATTAACCCCCCTAGAGACTTTAAATTAAACCCCTTCGGCTACATTCCTCCATAAATATGCCTTTCTACGTTTTTGCAAACCGATGATGGGAGTCGGGACGTTTCGGACCCAATCCGTTTCGGTCCTTAGTCGTTTCGGACCCAATCCGTTTCGGCAATGGCCGTTTCGGCCTTGTTGCTTGATAATGAGAAACGTTATTTTAGTCTATTTCGTGGATTCAACAAAATATTTCAATAAGAGTTTACAAAAACATTATATAATTACAAACTTAAGCAATTTGCAGTATTTGCAGCATTTTTTTTAGCAAATATTAAACACTTTATTCTCATGGGTTTATTTGCTTCATATAAGGTAGAAACAGATGGGACTTGTTGAGGAACAACTAAGTGCAATAGTACTACACAAACATTTCTGACATAATTATAGGAACTATTCAATCTGACTGGATATTGCAATCTTCGCTTTCTTTATTTCTTGTCAATTGTCAATTTTCTGAAACAAAGAACAGATTTTGCTTAAATAAAAGTTGATGTCCATTGCTGATATAGTCCACGTAATCGTGGCCGAAACGACCAAGGCCAATACAACCAAGGCCGAAACAGATTGGGTCCGAAACGACCTGGGATCTCATCTTATCAGGGTCTGGTTTGATTGCTCATGAATGAAATAATATAAATAAGTATATGGCAAACAGTACAGATTCTGATGAGAGTAGTTAGTACATCTCTGTCTCATCTGTTGTAGTGCCCCACTGACAGTTCAGCATAGCCCCTACCCTCATATAAACGCATTTTCACGCATTTGTAAACAAGGTAAACCCTTATCAGATGGCGCGGAGCCCTCCTATTTGAGCTGTCTGATCAGGGTCTGCTCCGTTTGTTTATGGTGTTATACAGATCAGATTCTATGTTCCTACAGTTAGTGTTTAATCGATGATCAGTTATTTCCGATGATTGATCGAAAGTGCTCATTTAATAGATAATCGATTACAAAATCAAATAAGCGATTAATAGAAATAAAAAATTTATTATATTTTATCTAAAATAGCTATATTGTTTCTGATATAAAATGTATGAAAACACATTACTACATTAGTAATGTATGTATTTATCTTCAGATGTGCAATTAAAATCAAAAACATAAAATCTGTTGGTTTTTTATTGTCAATTGTAAGATTTTCGTTACTAAGTTTGTACTCAAAATTGAAATTTCTCATTTCGATTGTATAATCGATGATTAATTGAAGTGGTCTGTCTGATTATATCCGATGATCGATTAAGACAATCAGTCGATTATGAAACACTACCTACAGTTTCTGTCTATACCAAAATGTCATTTGTTAAAATGCAATTTTAAAAATTGATCTAATAATATCAATATGCCATTATTAATCCATAACCCTTTCTCTGTTGTGTACAATGTATTCATGTAAGAAATAATGATGTCATGAATATTAATAAGATTAGTTTTTATAATGGTATATGAACACATGAGATTCTGGCCGAGACAGAAGCTGTTGAGTCAGATCTATATTGGTTGGGAGTTTTATTACACCATAAGTAAACGGAGCCGACCCTGATCAGACAGCTCCTATACTCTGTTTGCAGATGCGTGAAAATGTGTCTATATGAGGGAAAAGGTTAAATTTAATTTTAAACAGAGAAAGGCTTAAATTATCGACATAGTGAAATCTGAAGAAGGATTGTACAAAGCCTTTCTATATTGTTGTTATCCTGATAATATGCACTTGTGAAAAAAGGTGAATGATCTGTACAATTTTAAATGTAAAATGTTTTATAGTCATTTACTGATACATACTCCATTAATAGACCTCTTAACCCTTTCCCAGTTCTATGTTTATATCAAATTTCAATACCTACTGAATATTCATGAACAAAATAGTAATGAAATATGGAAGGTGGAACATTGTAGACATTTTGGAAAGTAAAGGAAAAGGTCTATTGAATTCGGTTAGCAATGAGAGAAAAACCTGATCTGGGTCTACTCTGTTTGCAAATGAATTTTATTTGAGAGAAAGGGTTAATGCCTTTGCAAACAGCATCTATCCATATCAGACAGTGTCTATAAGAGCTCTCTGATCAGGGTCTGCTTTGTTTGCTTATGAAATAATAAAGATTAGACGATTCTACAGTTTCTAGTATGATTAAAACAGAATTGTTCATAGTGCCATTATAAACATTCAGTTAATATCCAGTATAAATGTAATTATTACATTTGTTACTACATGTATAAATAGTATCATTTTAACACTCAAAATGGTCCAATATCAGTTGAAAGTGGAATTCTCCGAGCGGGCATGTACGGACCTAGCGACGGGCCAATAACTGATTCTTATTCTGCTCCAATGCTGCAAATGTTGTCGAAGTGCTCGTACATGTACCGATAAGCCCCAATTTCCAAACCACGATCCTCGTCGGATTTGATTCAGATTTATTCAAATGCACCGTGCACATACCAGTAAAGTGACATCTAGTCGCTAGTTCCATCGCCCATTGTTCGGATAGTGTAAAACCGTCAATTTGACGTCATCCAAATGATGTCAGGATAGCGCCATTCCCTCAGTTGAGTTATTAACACCGTTTTCATGCTGAGAAATACTGTCTGCTCTATATCTGATCTGCTAAAATGTTCATCAATGTTTTACAAATGTAATAAACAGGTTATTACACGGCTGGCTTGTACCGCGGCGTGATATTGGCCCTTAACTTGATATAGACCCTCAGGCTTAGGCCCTTAGGCCAATATCAAGGTGGCGGGACAATATCACGTTGAGGCCCTAGTCATCCCGTGTAATAACCTCTATTTATTATATTTGTTACTATAAATAGTAACATTTTTACGTTAAAAATGGTCCAATATAATTTGAAAAATGGAGTGGTGTTGTCTGAGCAGGCCAATACAGACCTAGCGACGGGGCCAATAACTGATTTTGTGCCAGCTGCCAAGATAATATTCTAAATCTATTGTCTATAGCAACAGAACCCCAATAAGCGATAAAAGGTCTAATTTTGCTATAATCATTATAAATGATGCAAATGTTGTCCAAGTGCTCATACACATACCGATTAGTCCCCAAATCCTGGCTTTTACAAAGACAATCCTGAATCCTCGCCCGATTCAATTCAGATTATTTACATGTCCGGTACACATACAGGTAAATAAAAAGTGCACACTTGCCGCTCTTTGCAATGCCCATTTTTAATAATAAAAAAACCCTGTCATTTTGACGTTATCCAACTGACGTCAGAATAGTCATTACCGTCTGATTCTTTCAATCCTTTGAGAAACTATTGCACCTGGTAGATCCCTTTTTATCCACAAATGTAATAAACAGGTTGTTACACAGGTGACTAGGACCGCAGAGTGATATAGTCCCTTACCTTGATATACCTGTAGTCCCTCGTGTTTAAGCCCTAGAGCCAATCTCAAGGTGACATGCCAATATCGCTGAGGCCCTAGTCACCTATGAAATAACCTCTACATGTATTTATTTGTTATATGAATATTTATGGTGTAGGGGGTTAAGAAATATATTTTAATCATAAAAAATAATTTTATTTGCAGGGGACAGTAATTTCAACAAGATTCCAAACAATCATGAACCTGACATACCAGTTTTCTAACAGAGTCCACGTTGCTTTAATTGCCACAAAAACGGAGAATAATATTGCTTTATTGACAAAGAGCGAATCGATGAAACATTTTTATCAACATCCAGACAAGACTTCCCAATACTCATCTAAGTACATGTATGAAAAGCTTGATCAACTGGTGCTGACTTTGTGATATATGAATTATTAAAATCTACTGAACTACAAGCAGCCAGTGTTTGCTGATCTCCAGATGGAACATTAAATGGTTAAAGATTGTGGTGGAACATTGAAAAGCTTTAGACTGTGTGACCTTGACAGCACAGTAGGTAGAGTGTTGGCATGGTAAGTCAAAGGCCCTGGGTTCAAGTCCCTTTCGAGTCACCACTTTTTCACATGTACCAGTTAATTACAAAACAATTTGGTCAAAGACGGTATGATGGTGATTCTAAACGGAAAGTAGAATATATGTTAGACATGCTGAGAGAGATGGGCAGTACTCTGAAGCTTGATGCTTTTCAACAACTTGGACATATCAAAAAGCAGAAAGGACTATCAGAAGCTATGCTGAAGTTTTGTAAAATGAGCAACAAAAATGAATGAACCTTCTGAACTACTTTGGACACAAGCAGCCAGTATTTGTTGGTCATCCCCCATTAAGATGATGCTCAGTTTGTTAAAAACCACAGTTGACATGTCATAGTGATCAAATTTTGATCATAGCAGTTAAGTCTTTACTCCATAAATATTCATGTTAGAAATAATGACATCATGAATATTAATGAGTTGAGTTTTTGCAATGGCATTATTAAGACAGGCATTTTTGGCCATAACAGAAACTGTAGAGCCAGATGTATATTATGTCATAAGCAAACAGAACATACCCTGATCAGACAACTCCTATAGGCATATAGCTACAGATAAGGGTGTGTTTCCAAATACTAATTTAATTGTCATTTCTCCACCAAACCCTACACTGTGACCACTTTTAGATAGAATTGTCTCTTCGAGAAGATTTCTGAAGATAGGTCATAGTATAAGGTTTGGTGGAGAAATAAAGGAGTTATTCCTGAACATGTAATTGGTGCATCTTATCTGGAGCTCTGTATAGGAGCTATCTGGTGTGGGTCTACCCTGTTTGCAATGGTGTAGAATGGCCGGTATTTACCGCTCAACCCTGCGTATTTATGGAGTATTTAACACAGTATTCATGAGTGGTATACATGTACAAGGAAGAGGACTGACAACCAGATGGCAATATACATATATATAAGAGCTGAATATCTCTTTTAATCATTTTTGAATGTCCCTTTAACTAGTGTATCCCCTAGGGTCCAATGAAGGCACAGTAATTTTTGTTGAAAAGGGCATTTGTTTATAGACCCTGGTGCTTCACCAATCCTTGAATCTTGTTTTTAATGTATGATGCTATGTAATGTCAGTAAAATTTGGTAACCTTATCCTTTTAACATTTACACCCCTTTTAAGTCTTTACAAAAAGGGTACATACATCAGTATCATACAGCCCCTATGATAACTTATTGACTAAGGTCTACTCTGTCTGCTAATTAAAGTACTGTAGATCAGAATATACAATTCAGGCTGTGGCAGTGAAGTGCTTGATAATGTGGACCAGAATGAATTTTTCTTAACCCATTCCCTCATAGGCTATTTTTAGATCCAACCTCCTTGAATAAATCTACCGAAAAGGAGCATCAACTAGAGAAAAGATTTTTTTTAGAATTTTGTAATTCTGAAACCATTGTGATAAATTCCCAAGGAGCAATTAATGCTCTATTTATCACAATACATGTAGTTTCCAAAAGTTACTTTAACAGAGGCGTAGAAAGGCGTATTTATGTAGGAAAGGGTTAAGTAAAACTTCAAATTGATCATAGTTTCTGATAAACATTGTATGTTTATGAACAAGGGATAACATGGATCATCATTGTATAACATAGTATGTCAATGTATATAGTGTATTTATATAAATATGTAACATGTTTAATGCAATAGTATATATAATTAGATTGAAAAGGAAGATATTTTAATTACTTAATGTCAAGACTAGTTTTGCTTCATCCTTAACCCATTCTCTCATATTGATGCATTTTGATGCATGCATGTATGTTAAAGTCACTTTTTTAAACCATTGTGATAAATAGAGCAAAGGAGCAAATGCTCTATTTATCACAATGGTTTAAAATCTACTGTTTTTCTTGTAAGTGCTTCTTTTCAGTAGATTTGTTCATAGAGGTTGAATCGAAAATAACATATCAGGGAATGGGATAAAAGATTGTAACTAGATTGTAACTTAATTCTATTGAGTTGCTGCAACATCATTTTTCTGAAAAACTTGTTTGCTCTTTCTTCAGCACATGGTTTTGTTTCAATAATTTGCCTAACATACACTTAACCCTTTCCCGCATATTGACGACTTTTGACAATTCAGTAAAAGTCACTTTGTGAAACCATTATGATAAATAGAGCATTTGCTCCTTTAGGAGCAAATGCTCTATTTATCACAATGGTTTTTTTCATAGGAAAATCTTTAAAAATCTTCTGATGAAACCTTAAGGCCTTGATATTTGGTATGTAGCATCATCTAATAGTCCTCTACAAAGATTGTTCAAATTATGATTCCTGGACTAAAACTGGCCCTGCCCCGAGCTTATCAGTTTTTCATAGGAAAATCTTTAAAAATCTTCTACTCTAAAACTGTAAGGCCTATACCTTTGATATTTGGTATGTAGCATAGTCTATTGATTTTCTACCAAGATTGTTCAAATTGTGACCCCAGGGCCAAAAATGGCCCCACCCCATGGCTCATCAGTTTTAAGCTCACCAAAGCACAAAGTGCTCAGGGTAGCTTTTGTGATTGCCTGATGTCCGTCGACGTGCGTTGTCCGTCGTCAGTCGTCAACAATTTGAACCTTTGAAAATCTTCTCCTCTGAAACCAGAAGGTTCTTAGCTTTCATATTTGGCACATAGTATCATGTTCAGGTCCTCTACAAGTTATATAAATTATGGCCCTGGGGTCAAAATTGGCCCGCCCCAGGGGTGGGCTGTTTTCAGTAGAAACAAATAGTGAAATCTTTGAAAATCTTCATCTCTGAAACTGGAAGGCTCTCAGCTTTCATATTTGGCACATAGCATCATGTTCATATCCTCTACAAAAGTTATATAAATTATGGCCCTGGGGACAAAATTGGCCCCGCCCCAGGGGTGGGCAGATTCAATAGAAACAAATAGTGAAATCTTTGAAAATCTTTTCTGAAACTGGAAGGCTCCCAGCTTTCATATTTGGCACATATCGTCATATTCAGGTCCTCTACAAAAAGGGATATAAATTATGGCCCTGAGGTCAAAATTGGCCCCGCCCCAGGGGTGGGCAGTTTTCAGTAGAAACAAATAGTGAAATCTTCATCTCTGAAACTGGAAAGCTCTCAGCTTTCATATTTGGCACACAGCATCATGCTCAGGTCCTCTAAAAAGTTATATAAATTATGGCACTGGGGTCAAGATTGCCCCCCCCCCCCCCCCAGCGGTGGGCAGTTTTCAATAGAAACAAAGAGTGAAAACTTTGAAAATCTTCTCCTCTGAAACTGGAAAGCTCTCAGCTTTCATATTTGTTACAGAGCATCTTGTTCAGGTCCTCTACAAAAGTTATATAAATATTGGCCCTGGGGTGAAATTTGGCCCGCCCTAGGGGTGTCTTGTTTTCAATAGAAACATATAGTAAAACTTTGAAAATCTTCTCCTCTGAAACCAGAAGGTTTTCAGCTTTCATATTTTGCACATAGTCTCATGTTCAGGTCCTCTACAAAAGTTATATAAATTATGGCCCTGGGGTCAAAATTGGCCCCGCCCCAGGGGTGGGCAGTTTTCAGTAGAAACAAATAGTGAAATCTTTGAAAATCTTCATCTCTGAAACTGGAAAGCTCTCAGCTTTCATATTTGGCACAAAGCATCATGCTCATGTACTCTGCAAAAGTTATATAAATTATGGCCCTGGGGTCAAAATTGGCCCCGTCCCAGGGGTGGGCAGTTTTCAATAGAAACAAATAGTGAAATCTTTGAAAATCTTCATCTCTGAAACTTGAAGGCTCTCAGCTTTCATATTTTGAGATATTATCATCTTCAGGTCCTCTACAAAAGTTATATAAATTATGGCCCTGGGGTCAAAATTGGCCCCGCCCCAGCGGTGGGCAGTTTTCAATAGAAACAAAGAGTGAAAACTGAAAATATTCTCCTCTGAAACTGGAAAGCTCTCAGCTTTCATATTTGTCACAGAGCATCATGTTCAGGTCCTCTACAAAATTTATATAAATTATGGACCTGGGGTCAAATTTGACACCGCCCCAGGGGTGGGCAGTTTTCAGTAGAAACAAATAGTGAAATCTTTGAAAATCTTCTTCTCTGAAACTGGAAAGCTCTCAGCTTTCATATTTGACACATAGCATCATGTTCAGGTCCTATACAAAAGTTATATAAATTATGGTCCCGGGTATCAAAATTGGCCCCGCACCAGAGTTGGGCAGTTTTCAATAGAAACAAATAGTGAAATCTTTGAAAATCTTCTTCTCTGAAACTGGAAAGCTCTCAGCTTTCATATTTGGCACATAGTATCATGTTCAGGTCCTCTACAAAAGTTATATAAATTATGGCCCTGGGGTCAAAATTGGCACCGCCCCAGGGGTGGGCAGTTTTCAGTAGAAACAAATAGTGAACTCTTTGAAAATCTTCTCCTCTGATTGTCTGGTGAGCGCTTCAGGGCCATTCTGGCCCTCTTGTTTATTGGTAAGTCTTTAAAAATCTTCTACTCCGAAACTGTAAGGCCTAGAAAATTGGTATGTAGTATCAACTAATGGTTTCTACTAAGATTGTTCAAATTATGAGACCTGGACCAAAATGGCCCCGCTAGGGCTTCTGTGAAATCTCCTTCTGTGAAATTGTAAGGCCCAGACTTGAAATTTATATGAAGCATCACCTAATGTTCCTTTATTGTTCAAATTGTAACATCCAGGCCTAAAATTTTGGCCCTTGGTTTCATTTTGGCCCGAATCTGAAGCCGACTAATTTTTACATAGAAATACAGTGTATGCATAAGTGTATAGAAACCAGGTGGGCGATTTAGGACCATCATGGTTCTCTTGTTCCAAATTGTGAAACCCTGCAATGTCTTAAACGGGATGTCCCTACATTTGATGCGTTTCATAAACACTTAAAATATACAAAACTCATTTGTTTACATGCTGAAAAGTAGTATATTGTATATTCCGAGAAAGCTATTATGTAAACAATGGAGGGATCGGGTGATCATCGGCAAAACGCGGAAAAATTTAACGGAAAAGGCCGATAATATTGTGTTGTAGAACAAAAATGATCAGTATTGATGAAATCGGTTTTCGAAATAAGTTCAAATTGGGAACCTTCATAATAATGATAGAGCGTAACAAATACCAAGTGTTATGCTATTCTTGAAAATATGCGATCATTGTAGGGACTTCCACTTTAAAGTTGAAAACTATAGCATATCTGAACATTATTATTGAAATATGGTTTGCCTGTCAATGTTTCTGTATCGTATGTAGTGTAGCTATTTAGTTTAGATGTAAGAGTTACTATTCATGATTCCATTTAATGTTTCAATAACCTTTATTGAACAGCCACTTGTTTTTAACCATGATGACCTATGATTACAGTGACAGCCTAATGCAACGAAAAGGGTTGTCAATTTGCATTCAAGTTCTACCTATCATAAGGAATTGTCAATTAACATCTGAATGGCTGTTCAACAGAGGTTTTACAAAAATCGGGTAAAAGTCGAAATACAACCATGTTTCGATTTAACATTTGATTACATTTTTTATTACATTCAAACAGATGCTTTACTTGCAATATATGTTTATTTGCTGTTTTGTACTTTTTCTTGCCATTGTCTACAATAAAATTTCCATCAGGAATATATTTACATGTACTCTTTGTTTTCCTCCCATTTCAAAATCTATGAACAATTTCAGATGATCTGAAGTTGTTCAAAAGATCTGAGTATACCATTATAGCATGTAAAACAATACAAACATTCTTGATTATCTACTTGTAATGTTTGTTAGATTCCAATATTTAACTAATTCCAAACTTATTTTTGTATATATTTACATCAATATATTTATATAATGTTTTTCGGAAGATCAATATTTCTTGACACTGATCGACTTATGCCTTGAATGTGTTGTACTTCAGATTTGGAAATTGCGTTTGAAATATTTACCTAAATCATGCAAAACACCAACTACCTTCAGATAAGATTTCAACATCTGGGAACATAAAAAATAACTCGCAAACAAACCACCGAAATACAGTAGTACCTCTCTAGATCGAACAGAAAATAAACATAACAGGTGGCTGCTTGATGCAGGCTGACAACGATACGGAAATTTTCAGCATACAGCAGTCGTTAACGCCCATCCTTAATGTTTATTTTTGTCCGGTTTAGAGAGGTTCTACTGTATTCAACACTTTTTCTTTCCAAAAAACACAGACACTTTCAGTACTATCAGTACTTTGATTATTACATGTAAAAAATAATTATATTATGAATATTAATTTGAATATTTGTTATAACAGCACATGGACACATGAAGTTTTGGCCATGACAGAAACTGTATAATTATATCTATATTATATCATACGTAAACAGAGCAGACTCTGATCAGACGACTCCTGTAGGAACCATCTAATCTGGGTCTACTCTGTTTGCAAAGGTGTAGAAAGGCGTATAGAGTAAAGGATTAATGCAATTTGTTCTGTGCACAGAAAAATCTCTTGGGTCTTTCTCCACCTGTTAATTAGCTATAGGAGCCGTCTGATCAGGGTTTGCTCTGTTAGCTAATAGAATTTGATAGATGTTTCTTTACTTTCTAAAATGGCTACAGTGTTCCACCTTCCATATTTCATTACATGTATATAAGTGTTTTGTCCATGAATATTCAGTACTGAAATTTTGACTAAATACAGAATAGGGAAAGGGTTAAAGTCAACTCTATACATTTTGATGACTTTAATTTAGATTGACATAGTTAACAATAGCGTAGGTCTGTAATAATATGTCTGAATACTTTGGGTAATTGGGAGGTTATAAAATTACATGGATAAGGTACTAAATTTTAAGTATCTTTAACCCTTTCCTTTATATAAACATGTTTTAATGCATTTGCAAACAGAGTAGACCTAGATCAGACGGCTCCTATAGGAGCCGTCTGATCAGCGTCTGCTCTGTTTGCTACGGAATTTGAAATACATGTTTTCTTTATACTTTCTGATATGGCTTCAATGTTCCACTCTACATTTTTTCATTGCAACTATTTTTCCATGAATATTCAGTAGGTAATGAAATTTGGAATAAACGTAGAACAGGTAAAGTTTATGATACAACTGAAATACTGTTAACCTTTTCCTTATTGAATATTCATGTAAGAAATAATGACATCATGAATATTTATTATCTGAATTGTTATAATGGCAAATACACGGGATGCTTTAGTATTAGTAGACGCTGCAGATCTGCAAACAGAGCAGACCCTGATCAGATAACTCCTACAGGGGCCATCAGATCCGGGTCTACTGTTTGCATAGGCATGAAAAAATGTGTACAGGATCCAAATTGTTTGGCACTTTATATTTTAGGAAAAATTTAAGAAAATTATATTTGAGAATTGTAGCAGACATTTTTGTAGACGACAATTATTTAACCCATTCCTGCATAGCCTATTTTTAGATCCAGCCTCTTTGATTAAATCTACAAAAAAGGATCATTTACTAGAGAAAGGGAAAATTTTAGAATTGTGTAGCTTTGAAACTGTACACAATTGTGTAGCTTTGAAACCATTGTGATAAATAGAGCATTTGCTCCTATGGAGCAAATGCTCTATATATCACAATGATTTAAAAAAAAAAGTTTTACAGAGGCGTCAGTATGCAGGAATGGGTTAAAGTGCAGATTTAAAAATTTGACATAAAATTGGGAAACAGTGTACCGTATACACTCATGGATAAATAATCAGTGTCTTCAACTCTTCAACTCCATAAATTTATTAAATACCCATTTCTACAGCTTTGCAAACAGAGTAGACCCATATGTTGGAGAGGCCTGATCAGATCTGCTCTGTTTGCTTATAATTATGATGTAGATATGATTCTACAGTTTCTGCCATGTCCAAAAGTTATTGTGTCCATGTGCGATTATAACAATCTAATTAATATTCATGATATTATTATTTCTTACATGAATATTCATGGTGTACAGGGTACCTGCTTAATACATGATCACCTTTGAAAACAGTTTGGAACTAGATAAGACTCTTGATATCTCTTCAGGTTCTAGACTATTTTATGCCGTGATTATATATTAACCCTTTCTCTCATATAAGCATGTTTTCACGCATCTGCAAACAGAGTAGACCCAGATCAGACGGTTCCTACAGGAGCTGCCTGATCAGGGTCTGCTCTGTTTGCTAGTGGAATTTGATAGATCTGTTTCTTTAGTTTCTAAAATTACTACAATGTTCCACCATCCATATTCATTATAACTATTTTGTCCATGAATATTCAGTAGGTATTGAAGTTTGGAATAAATACAGGTAAAGGGTTAAGAAACAAAGGGGAAGAAAATTCAAAAATTAAAATTGAATAAGATATCAATGCTTTTCTGTGAAAGAATTAACAATAACTATGGTATGTGGTATTAAAGGCAGGTGTTGGCTTTCAGAAGGATGAAAGGAGCTTTCTGTATTTCTTTTGTTTCTTCTTTAAATGCATCTGAGTACACTATATGATGTGTAGCACAAGAAATATTGGTTTGTTAAAAAAATATTGTGATATTTATTGTGCCTTGTGAGTATCATGATATACCGATAATACCTTCCAGCTCTAGTTTGTGGGCAACTTGTAAAACTTTGATAAATATTTGTGACTGAATATGTTACCGTCCAAATGCTGCTTGATCAGTTTGTTCAGAGCTCTACAAGGGCAGATAACTCTTGATCTACTTGACTTATTGATCAAGAGCCAAGTCTGATCAGCAAACTAATGCTGAACAAAAGTTGAATAAACATGATGATCCATACAGGTCCTACAGTACAAACAAGGCAGTTTGCTAAGGAACTCAAGCATTTTCACTCCTTTACTTTGTGAATATTCATGTAAGAAATAATGATATCAAGCATGTTTTAGATTAATTTTTATAATGGCACATGAATACAAGAATATTATGCATGGCAAAAACTGTAGACTCATTTCTATATCATACCATAAGCAAATGAGGGCAGACCCTGATCAGATGGTTCCTACAGGAGCCATCAGATCTGGGTCTACTCTGTTTGCAAAGTCATACTTACGGAGTAAAGGGTTAATCAAGGACATAACTTGGCCATCTTGACCAATGTAATTATTAATCACACTGGAGCTAAATCATTAGGTTGTGTATATGCTTATTAATGCTTTATTGTAGTCTAGTTTTGACGCCTTTGCAAAAAATAGAAGACCCAGATCAGGGTCTTCTCTGCTTGCATATGAAGTAATATATGTACGATTCAACAGTTTCTGATATTGCTGAAAATTTCTGTGTTCATATGCCATTAAAAATTCATCTACTGTCCCTGGTGATAATATTTTTACGTGAATATTCATAGAGTAAAGGGTTAAATATATAATTGATTATGATGCATTTATCAATGAAAGTGCTACAGAATGAAAACAGAAATGTCAACCCTTTACCTCATATAAATGTCTATTAATGCATTTGCAATCAGAGTAGACCCAGATCAGACGGCTTCTATAGGAGCCGTCTGATCTGGGTCTGCTCTGTTTGTATTGACATGATATAGATCTGATTCCACAGTTTTTGTCAAAACAAAAATTTCCTTGAACAGTTTACCTTATAGACTTTCGGCTAATAGATATGCATGATGCCATTATATCTTACATGAATAATGAACAGGGAAAGGGTTAAGAAACTAGGGAACTGACTTTGTTTACCGATATTTCCCTCATCATTTCATGATGCATAGATGAAAAACAGTACAGCACATTAGAGGTTTTCTTCACAGTCCTTCTGCCCTAGGTCTACATTATGTGGAGATGACATAATCATATTCGTGGCCTGCATTGAATGGGTAAAATCATTTATACTGAAAATCTTTGTACAAACTTGTGGGTTTATGGCTAATTTTGAAAGATATTTGAAGTGCTGAGCATATACTGTTCTAGGTTGTAGTGAAATGTAATCCAATAGCAGCGCAGTGCATTACTGGATTTTTGTGTCACCTGCCGAGAGGCAGTGTGTGACTTAGGGATCACTTATCCGTCATTTGTCTGTCAGTCTGTCTGTCTGTCCGTCACACTTTCTTTTTTTGGCTGTCATCTCTAAACTAATCGTTATAGAGCTTCAAATTTCACATGTGTCTTCCTCTCATTGAGGACCATTGATGTAACTAAGGGCCATCACTCTGCATGCAATACTTTTTGGGTTATTCCCATTTTTCTGATTTTCGCACTCCAGCATATTAACACTTTTTGTGTCAGTTGCGAGGAGGTGACACATGTGTTCCTCTGAACACTCTTGTAATACTCTAATGCTTAATTACAACTGCAAATAATGCAAAACCTAGCGTTACACATCACATGCAATTACTTAAGAAAATGTAATAAATTACAGTGCGTTGCATAAGAGAATGATGTGTTACTTCAATTATTAGATCCAAATCTAGAAGAGAATGATGTGTTACTTCAATTATTAGATCCAAATCTAGGTGGTCCTTATTTTGAATACATGTAATATTAGACGATTTTTGCATAACTATTCATTTTGTAAAGGGTTAATATGTCATTGGCTATGTTCCCTTTCTTCAGCAGTAATAATGACCTTGTGCAAGAGCTTCAAAGAATGAGGTTGGTTTTGCGTAAAAGCATTTCACTTCACTTGACTTTTCCCATAACCTAGTTGGGCATATAGGGGCATTATGGCTGACTTCATGACGATCTCTTTCCACTTTGTCCCCTCTTAGATGTTGCAAAGCTCAAACCAGTCCACTCCTTGATGTTAACCCTTTCCCTCATATAAATGTGTTTTCACGCATTTGCAAACAGAGTAGACCCAGATCAGACGGTTCCTAGAGGAGCCGTTTTATCAGGGTCTACTCTGTTTGCTACTAGAATTTGAAAGATCTGTTTCTTTGCTTTCTAAAATGTCTACAATGTTCCACCTTCCATATTTCTTTGAAGTATTTTTGTTAATGAATATTCAGTAGGTATTGAAATTTTGAATAAACATAGAACAGGGAAAGGGTTAACTTACAATCTCTTCCTTTGTCTTCATTGCCTTTCCTTCATATAAACTCATTTCCACGTATTTGCAAACAGAGTTGACCCAGATCAGACGACTCATGTAGGAACCACCTGATCAGGATCTGCTCTGTTTACTAATGGAATTAGATCTCTTCTTTAGTTTCTAAAACTGTTACAATGTTCCACCTTACATATATATTTCATTATAACTATTTTGTTCATGAATATTCAGTAGGTATTGAAATTTGTAATAAATGCAGAGCAGGGAAAGGGATAGCTATTCCCTGGAAGGTAACCTGAGCGAGGTCTGTTGGCGGGAGATATAATTTATTTCACAAATATTCATGGAGTAAAATTTTTAATGTTTAATGGATGTTTCGGCCAGCCAAGCCGAGCTTTAGTTTCTATGTGTATATTACATGTCTTAGAAGTCCAGATAAGATGCGTAAATTTAAACATTTTCAAGATTAGCTCCTTTATTTCTCCAGCAAACCCTATACTGTGACCACTCTTTAGAATCGTCTTTTAGAGACAATTCTAAAGAGTGGTCACAGTATAGAGTTTGTAGGAGAAATGACAATTTTAGTATTTGTGTACGCACCTTTATCTGTAGCTGTATATACACTGTACATTACAAACAGTCTGAACCTCATAAGTATGGTTCTTCCCATTCTGAATAATGTATCAAAATTTATCAGTGAAGAAAATGTTTTTATGACAAACAGTTCTCCCTCTTGGGCGTTTTGATCTGGGTCTACACGTTGTGCAAAGGTATTGTATACTTGGTAATCGCGCTTCAATGGCTAATAAGGTTGTGTGCTGGCCCATTGTAACAAAATCCACCAAGTAAGGGAGCTTACTCTGTCATGCTTATCTGTATCCTTGTGTACCGAGCGGATTTGTCTAAGACTAATCCAAAAGCTTTATACACTGTACACAATAATATAAAGCTGTGTATTTGTTCTAGGTTTTAGACAACAAAATACCAATGTGCCGATTTCTAAACGACGATGATTATTTTATCTACTCCGCAATTATGATAATCGGATAAAGGTGGGAGAATCGCCATTGAAAGGGGATCAATTTAGATCTGTTCCATTACTCGCGTTTGCCTAAAACAAACCATCGACATGTGGACAAAGGACAGTAAATTTCGTGGCGTAGCTTTTTCATACACCCATATTGAATAACCCTTCCTCCATGAATATTCATGTAAGAAATAATGACGTCATTATTATTATATTAATTTATTTTAATTGCACATCGGCAAGGAGTTTTTTGTCCGTAGCAGAAACTGTAGAAACAGATCTATATTATACCATAAGCAAACAGAACAATTATTTTATTTGACTTGTACACAAGATACATCGTCATACATACAATTCAACATCAAATTGATACGTGAATTGAAACAGAACAGACCCTGATCAGACGGCTCCTATAGGAGCCGTCTGATCTGGGTCTACTCTGTTTGCAAATGCGTAGAAAGGCGTATCCGTGGAGTAAAGGAGTAAATAAAAGGATGTACACGTGTATACGATGGGTTAACCTATAAATAAAAAAAATATAAAAGAAAATAATATATTCAACTAATTACATGTAATATATTTTCTGTCGACGAAATACTAACTATAAAAATAATATGACTGTTTATAAAATACTTTTTAACACTCTATCGGCGACTTGGTGATAACATTTGCGAACAGTTTAACAGTTTGGATCCAGATGAGGTGCCAAGTAACTCGATGCCTCATGATCCAAACGTGTTTGTGTCTGACAGTCTTTTATAAAAAGATATGAAAGATTTTTGAGAATTCAAGCAGCCGATAATATTTGCAGACGACAATTTGTCAGAGTGAAGAATATAATCGATGTATGTGCACATACATGGCACCTATGCATGTATACATATAATAATTTTTTTTTTATATGCACACACATGACACCTTTGCATGTATACATATGCACATACATGACACCTATGCATGTATACATATGTGCAGATGTAATGCTGTATGCTTTTTTTGATGTCTTCACTGTGCTCTTTCGCGTACATCTTGCCGAAACGAAACAAGATTACTGAATATATGACACCAGTCTAACAAAACTAGATGTCTCACAAAAAGTTTACATTTAAAAACCACAAAGGATGAAACTTTAAGCTTGTTTTATATCTGTATGTCATCATTAACTCCAATATAAACCGATAACTTTTATTGGCGAACATTTGAAACTTATCAGCCTATGTAACAAGAATGAGAATTCGAACCTAGCAATGCAGGGTACATTTGCTCCTCGTGTAGTTGACAAAGATCAAACTCAATGTTTGAGAAACAGTTACGTCTTTGATAACCGAAGTATCTTATTCTACAGTTTCTGTCACTGTTTTTAAAAACGGCTAAACAATATTCGTGATATCATTATTTCTTAACCCATTTGCTCCCACAATCCAATATATGGGACATAGGCAAACAGTGTAGATTCTGATCAGACGCCGCATAATGCGGCGTCTGATCAGAGTCTACACTGTTTGCTGATAGGAATTTCAATATAAAACGAAAATGAAAATTTAGGCCAGGCACCCCTTAGATAAAGAATGGACTAATCCAATATATAAACATGGAAGAATCCACTGGGAGCAAACGGGTTAATTAACCCTTTACTTCACAAAAAGGCATTCTACGCCTTTGCAAACCTAGTAGACCTAAAGGAGCCGTCTGACCAGGGTCTGCTATGTTTGCTTATGAAATAAAATAGATCTGATTCTACAGTTTCTGTCTTGGTTGTATCATAAATAATAATAAAAAATATTCTATTGTATTATTATTGTTATTATTATTATTATCATCATATTTTGTCATTGTTTCTTTCACAAGTATTCATGGAAAGTTTTTTTTATCTATACAGATAGTAAAGTGTTAAGGTGTTCTATAGACTTCAAACCTGACAGTTTGCGAGTACAAATGGGCTCAACAATCATTTAAAAGAATTAAAAACAAAACTGCTTGTTCATAGGCCTAACAAAGATATATTAAAAGACATTCATACGCCTATGCAAGCAGAGTAGACACCGATCAGACGGCTCTGTTGGAACCGTCTGATCAGGGTCTGCTCTGTTTACGTATGAAATAATATAGACGTGAGTCTGCAGCTTCTGTCATGGCCAAACATATTCCTGTGCCCATGCACTATTATAACAATTAATTTAACTTGGATTAAGTGTGCATGTTTTCTTCTTCAAAGTTTAGAGGTTCTCGGTTGATTAACTTGTGCATTGGGTCAAAGGCTTAATGAAAGACCTTTCTTTCAATAAGTAGACCTTTCTTTCAATAAGTCTTTGAGTGGGTGTAACCGGCCTTCGTACTAACTTTTTTAGCGTACGCACACGGTTGTTAATAAAAATGTGTACAAAAACTCACAAACTGATAATTATTTAAAATATACATGTATAGCTGGATCTTTTATATTACGCTGAATTTCCATCGCGTTCAAATTTAAGTAATCTTATTAACTGTTTGCGCCGAAACCCTGTGACATGCCGACATCAAGCATACTTTCTACGCTTCAATAATTTAACCAATTAACGCCTGCGGATGATCAAAGTGTGCCGTATGTGTAGGTAAGTCACGTGACAATAATGCTCGAAAGTGAGAGAACTAGAATTGATATTTCCGAATGCTTGACGCACAGTAAAAATGAGTAAAACTACTATGAACTACGTATCAGTGGAGAATAAAGACTGCCTGAAATTATATTAAAGACGATTTACTGAATTTTTCATTTATATTTATGATCCCGTTCTTCGGAAATCAACATGCACGCCCTTTCGGTTTACGTTACAAGTTACCATTGAACGAAGCATAATAAACTGTAAACACGTTAGTTCAGGTTGCCGTAAATTTTGTGTTGGTTTAGATTCGAAATGGAAAAATAAGTGATACGATCGATGGAAATACTCTAAAAAGTGAATAAACCCACCTGAAACGTGATAGAAGATTTTTACATGTATGGAAAATCGGAAGCATACGGATATCTAAAAAGCAAAGTAAGTGTCAACGCTAAATTGTGTTAACTCCAATTTTAATGCTGGAGTATAGCTGCAATATAGTATACAGTTGGTTTATATAAATATGTTTAACGTATAAAGAGGTAATACGTAAACTACAGGATTACAGTTCGATACCTATTCTTTATATTTTGCATAAGTAAGTAGTAATGATGATAATGCAAGATCCATATACATATGTTCAGTGCAGTCAATTTGACGGGCCTGTGAGTGTGAGAGCAGGCTGCCTGCAGTTCAACAGTCCCATTATGACAACCATGTCAACTATACACAGGGCTGATGACTTTATTGTGACACTTGGCTTAGTCAGACAATGGGTATAATTGTATTCATTTGTCATTGCTTGTTTAACTTACACTGTGTTACATACATTACAAATTTACTAAGAAGGAGTTGACAGAGGGGCAGATAAGATGGGTAAATTAAAATATTTTCAAGAATAACTACTTCATTTCTCCATAAAACCTTATACTGTGACCACTCTTTAGAATCGTCTCTTCGAGACGATTCTAAAGAGTGGTCACAAAGAGATGATTCTAAAGAGTGGTCACAGCTAGTATAGGGTTTGGTGGAGAAATGGTGATTTTAGTATTTGGGTAATCCGTATACACTTTTATCTGTAACTCTAACTGTTGTACATGCATGATAATTGTTTTTGACTTTTCAGATAAGACAGCCTGACTCTGGCTGTGTTAAAGGGAGTTTTACAGAAAGATGATGAGGGTGGCGATTCTGTTTTTGAAATGAGACTGAGAGAAGATGGAGATGGATAAAAGTCTAGGCACAATGAACAGTTTTAATGGTGGATGCTGTGGGCTTTCTTAGATTGTTTCCAGACTATCATTGGAATATGGCGCATATTGGACTTTGTTGTTTGATACTCATCACAAATTTTGTGGTGGGTGTGTTAATGACTTGTTCAAGTACTTCTATTCCCCTGAATGTTACTATTGCTGAAAACAAAGATATTGGAACTGTGGTTACAATTCTGAAAGATAGCCTCAATGCAAGTTTGCAACCACCATACAGTGAATCATTTTTCCTACAGGCTTGGATCAAAAGGATTTTTGGGATAGATTATCAAAATGGAGTGATACGAACCTTGGTTGTGTTAGATAGGGAGAAGAATGAAACATATTCATTTCATGTTGATAAAGGTGCAACTCCAATTTGCATTAATATCACTGTACTTGATGTCAATGATAATTCTCCTGAGTTTTTTCATAGCCACCAAAATATTTCCATCTCGGAGACCGTTACCGATAACAAACTTTCTCTGAACAGTGTTTTAGACAGAGACATTGGACAAAATACCGTTGCTGGCGTTCGGTTGGCTTCAGGAAATACTGATTATGCATTTAATGTGACAGGTCGGTTTTCTGGAAAAAAGTCACAAAGGCTACTTTTGGATTTGGGAATTAATGGAACCTTAGATTATGAAACAACTACAAACTACAGGCTGATTGTGCAAGTGTTTGATGGTGGAAATCCAGCACGGACTTCGGAGATGACTTTAGACATTACCATTGAGGATTTTAATGATAATCAACCAGTATTCAATCAAAGTCGATATTCAGCTCAGTTACCAGAGAATGCATCAATAGGTACTACCATTGTTCATGTTTTTGCCACAGACCTTGATTCAGGAGACAATGGCAAAGTTCATTACATGATTGACAGAAACGCTGATCCAGAGGAGCATTTTGTCATAGATAAGTGGACTGGCATTGTCACATTGAACAAGAAACTGGATTATGAAACAGCAAATTTATATGTAATTTTTGCAGTGGCAGTTGATGGTGGTAACCAGTCTTTATCAACAAAAGCTACAATTGATATTTCAGTAACAAATATCAATGAGCAACCAGCTAATATTTATGTTACATATCTGACACCCACAACACCGGCTTCAAATCCAAGAATTCCTGAAAATGCACAATCAGGATATCCTGTGGCACGTGTTTCAGTTAGTGATCCAGAAGATCCTGACACAGAAAATTCTGGAATTAATGTCACACTTCAAGGACAAGGAGCTGTTCCACGTTTTCGCTTGCAGTCAACAGGTCCAGGAACATTTCAGTTAGAAGTTGCAGGACCATTGGACAGAGAAAAGCAGGCTTCCTTCAACTTGACGCTTATTGCAGAAGACAATGGTTCACCGCCATTGTCGGCATCAAGTTCCATCACCATATTCATTGATGACATCAATGACAATGCACCGGAATTTGAAAAGCTTAAATATGAAGCTGAAGTTTCTGAGATGTCTGAAGAAGGTAGTTCAGTCCTTCTTGTTACTGCCACTGATCGAGATGATGGAGAAAATGCTCGTATTTCTTACAGCATATTAGAAAGTGGAGCAAGCAATGCAGAATGGTTTCAGGTGGATTCAAAATCAGGATTAATTACAACTCGTGGACAGGTGGACTGTGAGCTGGATTCACAGCCATCTTTTATGCTTTTGGCCACAGATCATGGTGATCCGCAAATGTCAGCAAGTGTTCTAGTAGTTGTGTATGTCAAGGATATAAATGACAAGGAGCCTACATTTGACCAAAGCCTGTATATTGCCACAGTTCCAGAAGACAAGAGCATTCACAGCTGCATTATTCAGGTATGCTCGTCAAACGAAAATCAAATAAAAACTGCTTTCTAGTCCATTACCTGAAATCCATATACATGTAAATGCTTTTTCTAACCTTTTCGAACAAAGTACCCCAAATTCAGACAGCTCCGATAGGCTCTGTCTGATCAGTGTCTGCTTACATGTAGTTTGGTTATTGAATTGGAGAGATGTGATTCTATGCTCCCTGCCCTGGTAAAACAATCATGTGGTCATGTGCCATTTTGAAAATTATGCTTATAATAATATTTCTCAGTTGCATTAACCCTTTCCTCCATAAATACGCTTTTCTACGCCTCTGTAATAACTACTTCTTGAAACCATTGTCACAATGGTTTCAAACTACAAAATTCTAAAATTTTACTTTTCTCTAGTAAATGCTCCTTTTGGGTAGATTCAAATCAAAGAGGTTGTTTCTAAAAAATAGCCTATGGAGGAAAGGGTTAATCGTGAATATTCATCAGGTAAAGGGTTATGATGCTCTTGGGCAAACACTGTAGATTCAAATCAGGTACACAGTGTTACTGATAAAGGTGTGTACCCAAATACTAAAATTGTCATTTCTCCACCAAACCCTATAACGTGACCACTCTTTAGAATTGTCTCAAAGAGACGATTCTAAAGAGTGATCACAATATAGCATTGGGTGGAGAAATAAAGGAGCTATTGTTGAAAATGTTTAAATTTTATATGCACCTTACCTGGACCTCTGGGGTACATGAGTCTTAAGAAATGGAGTCTGATGTGAGTTTTAACCCTTTCCCTCTTCTATGTCAATTATAAATTTCAATACCTACTGAATATTCATGGACAGAAAGTTATAATGGGATACATGTATTGCTGCAGGCAGGTGGAACATTGTAGCCATTTTAGAAATTAAAGAATCAGATGATGATCTTTCAAATTCCATTGGCAACAGAGCAGACCCTGATCAGACGGCTCCTAATTAGGAGCCATCTGATCTAGGTCTGCTCTGTTTGCAAATGCGTGAAAACACGTTTATATGAGTTAAAGGATTAGGCTGTTTGTAATAGTACTTAGTATTTTTCACTACTTGATACTATGTCGTCTAAATTTAAGGTTAGCTAAACTTATCAAAATGGTGCCAAATTAATTTATTCAGCTTTTCAAACCAACAAAGAGAGTGATTGAATGTCCAAATATCCAGAGAAGATTGGGTACCATAGCTGTCTGTTACTTGTTTGGGTTTTCTTGCTTTAGGTTTCATCGCTAATCAACAGTGACGCCACAAACCTAGACTGGGCGTTCACTCTTCAAAGGTTGGCTAATTTTGTTTTTACAAACAAATGCCTCTATAGCAGTGCATCTGTTGGGAGAGGACAGATTAATGAAACATGGCGTTTTAGATAGAAACTGTGAAGCACTGATAATGAACCAAACATCATAGATAATTCCTATGTTTATTGGGCAAGTTTGGTATGAAAGTTGTCCCATTTTGATGTAGTACCACGATCATGATAGATTTCTGACAAAGAAGGCAAGACTTAGGGCACAGTGATGAGGCATTCACATTCCATAACCCTTTCCCTCATATAAACACTTTTTTCACATTTGCAAACTGAGTAGACCCTTTTAAAATATGGTAGAGACTGCTCCTTGTAATAGGAGTCGTCTGATCAGAGTCTGCTCTGTTTTGCTAATGGAATTTGACAGACTTGTTTCTTGCGTTTCTAAAAATGTTAAATGTCACACCTTCCATATTTCATTATAATTATTTTGTCCATGAATATTCAGCAGCTATTGAAATTTGGAATATACATGTACATGTGTATAAAAGTTGAACAGGGAAAGGGTTAATAAGATAAGCACTTGCAGCTGTTCTTTTATTTTCATATTACCCACTCTTTTCACTTTTTGATTCATATAAAAAAGCCATAGAGTATAATGTCTTGCCTAAAGCTATACTGATTAATGAACTGTAAAAACCCTCTAAACCGGAATTCTAGTAGAAAGATTTTAGTTACATACATGTACATGTATGTACTTAAGGCATGTGGCTATTAATTAATGAAGAGTTAAAGTCACGCAGAAAGCTTCTAGGAGCTTTCTGCATGACTTTAACCCTGCATTAATTAGCTGCTACCTGTCTCCAAGACAAATGTTTATATACTAAATTTAACATCCGACTTGTAGGCTTTTTAACTCAAATTAAAATTCATGAAAGGAAACCCTGAGTTTAAGGAGAATGTTTTTGAGGGTTGGGTAATAGTAAAAATGGGTGTTAATTAGTAGCACTCTGATCAGAGTCTGCACTGCTTTTCATTTAACCCTTTACTCCATAAATACGCCTTTCTACACCTTTGCAAACAGAGTAGACCTAGATCAGACGTCTCCTGTAGCCTAGGATATGATATAGATCTGATTCTCTAGTTTCTGTTCTGGCCAAAAAAATTGTCTTGATACGCATTTTATAAAAATTGATATATAATTGATATTCATGATGTCATTTCTTTCATGAATGATAATGGAGAAAACGGTTAAAACTCTCTTGGACATGTATATATAGTCCTTTCATTCTAAGTACATGTACCGTAGACTATGATCAAACAATGATGGACCATTCCACTTTGAGAAATCAGCATTGCAAGGGTAAAACAAATATGCCATACTTGTTGCATTGTGTTCATGTGTTGTTCCCAGTTGGGCCGTTCAGGTGTAATATTTGATCAAGGTATTGAAGAAAGTATTCAGGGCTAAGGAGTTTGTTTGTTTTATGACTTTGTGTTAAGCTCTTGGCCTGTGTAGTGTTTGGTACTCTTTGTTGGCTAGTTCTGCATGGCTGACTTGTTTCCATGTGTCAAATAATTATAGCTTTAAGCCTTTACTCCATTAATACACCTTTTAACATTTTTGTAAACAGAGTAGACCAAGATCAAACGGATCCTGTAGGTGTTATCTGATCAGGGTCTGCTCTTTTTGCTTAAATATAAATGGAATAATAATCACAATATAGATCTGATTGTAAGGTTTTTGTCATGGCAAAGTTTTCTAAGTTCAAATCTTTTAGCCTGTTACATAATTTTGGTAAAGATTGGGAATTTTTTTCCAAACTTAGGAAAAATGTTAACTAATTTGCATTGGGAATGTGTCCTTTTTAATGCAGATGGAAGAAAAAGGCCTGGGTTAAGTTTCTTTTTGAATTTGTTAAATCATCAGTTTTCCTGGATCTTCTCTTTAAATTTGATCATATTATTTCTATTGACTTAACTTAAACATATTTATTTCTATAATCTAGCATTAGTAAGCTCAAATGCAGACCTAGCTCAGCTTGCATGGTTGCACCGAGACTGTAGTGCATGATGGGGGATAAATTATTGTATTTCATTGAATGAAAGAAATAGACATATGTGCAGAATTATGCTCATCTTTTACTGCTCAAGACCAGTTTTTCGTGTTTCCTGTAGTTTCACATTAGACACAGTATTCTGCTGTTGCGGCCTAATGAATATTTAATGTAGATGGGGAGTTGAAATGTGTTTTTAGTGGTTGGATGATACTTAAATGAAAAACACACTCTTCATGGATTTCAATATGCTCAGTGTAATGTCGATTTTTAAATTGTTTAGGTATTGTAATCAGCATAAACTTTGGTGGCGTTTTAAATTTAAAAATGCTGTTTTGTACATACATGTACAATGAACATTTATACATTGTAGATTTATTAAAAGCATGATGAAATGCCTGGGTTTCACTGAATCATTGGTCAAAGTAATAGTGTATGGGTGTATTATTGGTCAAAGTAATAGTGTATGGGTATATAATTGGTCAAAGTAATGGTGTATGGGTGTATAATTGGTCAACGTAATAGTGTATGGGTGTATCACTGATCAAAGTAATAGTGTATGGGTGTATCACTGGTCAAAGTAATAGTGTATAGGTGTATCACTGGTCAAAGTATTAGTGTATGGATGTATCACTGGTCAAAGTAATAGTGTATGGGTGTATAATTGGTCAAAGTAATAGTGTATGGGTGTATCACTGGTCAAAGTAATAGTGTATGGGTGTATGATTGGTCAAAGTAATAGTGTATGGGTGTATGATTGGTCAGTCATAGTGCACTATAGATGTATAATTGGTCAAAGTAATAGTGTATTATAGGTGTATAATTGCCATCAATTGGTCAAAGTCATAGTGTATAGGTGTATCACTGGTCAAATTAATAGTGTATGGGTGTATCATTGGTTAAATTATTAGTGTGTTATCGGTATATAATTGGTCAAAGTCATAGTATATAGGTGTATAATTGACCAAAGTAATAATTCTCGATGCACTGGCAAACTATTAAGGTAATTCTTGTGTTAACTTATTTTGCATTTTTAAGTGTTTTAATTAATCAAAATGATCTATATATTGGGATTTTTTCCCAGAATTCGGAAAATGTTACTTATGGTATTTAATAATGGGAACAGGTCGTTTTATTTCACCTATATAGATGCTAGAAAAAGGCCTAATTTCATTTAACCCATTTTCTCATAGGCTATTTTTAGACCTAACCTCTTTGACTAAATCTACTGAAAAGGAACATTTATTACAAAAAAGTAAACTTTTAGAATTGTGTAAGAAACCATTGTGATAAATAGAGCATTTGTTCCTTTGGAGCAAATGCTCTATTTATCCCAATGAAAGTGACTTTTACAGAGGCGTCAAAAGGCTTCAATATATTACTACAAAAAAATTTGAAACAGAACAAGACCAACAAGAACACCATGCTGCTACAGTTCTCAGTATCAGAGAGTTAACCCATTCTCTCATACTGATGCCTTTTGACGCCTCTGCAAAAGTCACTTTTTGAAACCATTGTGATAAATAGAGCATTGCACCATAGGAGCAAATGCTCTATTTATCACAATGGTTTAAAAACTACACAATTCTAAAATTTTCCATTTCTCTAGTAAATACCCCTTTTTGGTGTCTAAAAATAGCCTATGAGGCAATGGGTCAATTCGGAATAATAAAATGTTCAGGTAAAGTGTAAAACTATGGGTGAAAATTAACTGAATAAAGTTTTAACAACCAAACATAGACAGAAGTGCAGACCCAGATCAAACAAATTCTGCAGGAGCCAATTGATCAGGGTCTACACTATTTGCTACTATGTCAATCTAATTTAAAGTGATCAAAATTGAATTATTCGACTTTACAAGCAGGCGGAGATGGGAGAATGGGTGTCCAAATTCTTGGGGTAATTAGAACATTACCGAAGATATTTACCTGCCATTCATCTAGTTTCCCCTGTGTGATTTTATGATTGGGACACAAAGTCACACAATGATATAGAAAAGATTGGAGAAAGAATCACTGAATACATTAAGTTTTTTATGAAACTGGCATAGTGAAGTTAAAGGAGTGAAGGCGCAAAACTTTTAATGCTTTTAACCCATTACTTCAATTCTTGTTCAATATTCACGTAAAACATAATGACATTATGAATACAAATTAGATTATTCTTTATAATTATGCATGAACACTGGACATTTTGGCTCAGACAGAACCATTACCTTAGAGAATCAGATCTATATTTTACCATTATATGCAAACAAAGCAGATCCTGATCAGATGGCTAGTTGGCTACTATAGGAGCCGTAAGATCTGGGTCTACTATGAAGGAAAGGGTTAACCGTTATCATGTGTTTGCTATATTTTACCATGATAGTAAAACCCCTCTAATGCGACCACCTAAAAGAGGTATAATTCTGGGTGCTAGATGCAGGTGGTAGCTTAATGCAGGACAAAAGTAATGCAGAAAGCTCCTGCATTACTTTTGTCCTGCATTAATTAAGCAACCACCTGCTTATAAAGACACCCATGTTTATTCATTAAGTGGTCGCATTAGAGGGGTTCTACTGTATATGCAAACAAAGCAGACCCTGATCAGACGGCTCCAGATGAATATGACGATATGTATCCATGGACTAATATTCTGAAGGCAGATTGAGCTGGCTCTACATACATGATACTGGTGTTATATTTGTATCTTTACACCTTGACGTCACATGTCCTATTCTATTAGCAGCAGATTGAGCTGGCTCTACATACATGATACTGGTGTTATATTTGTATCTTTACACCTTGACATGTCCTTTTCTATTAGCATGCTTCTGCCTGTTATTTGTTTGTCTTTATATTAACTGACAGTGATCACTCTCATGTTCATCCACAGTAGGACAATTACATCAAAATCATGTGTGCCAGATTATCTACTCGCTACTAAGATAATCTCTGACATACCTCTGATCTTGATGGAAGAAATATCATCAATATATATGTATTACATGAGCCAGACAGACCCAAAACTCCTAATAAATGGTCCCCATGGAGAGAAATATTTACCAAATGAGCCGGTTAAAATGTTAACTGATACATACCAAAAAATATTTTTAATATATTTCATTGGGGGAAACCAGGTTGAGGATAAAATATAGTACCAAAAATTGTTTCCCTGGGGAAGGTTCCTTTTGATGCCTATTATTGCAGACAGAGTAGACTCAGATCAAATGGCTCTGTAGGACTTATCCGTGATTGTTGATAGTTAGTTAAACCCCAACGTATTTTTGAGCATTTGCAAACAGAGTAGACCCAGATCAGACGGCTCCTATGAGCCGTCTGATCAGGGTCTGCTCTGTTTGCTTATGGTATAATTTAGATCTTATTCCACAGTTTCAGATGTCTCAGCCAAAATTGTCTGTGTTTATATGCTGTTTTAAAAAATAATCTAACTGATATTCATGATGTCATTATTTCTTACATGAATATTGAACAGGGAAAGGGTTTGAGTTGGAGAAACTAGTGTACAGGCATTTGCAAACAGTGTAAACCCAGATCAAAGGGCTGCTAGAGGAGTCTGTTGACTAGGGTCTGCTAGAGGAGTCTGTTGACTAGGGTCTGTTAGAGGAGTCTGTTGACTAGAGTCTGCACAGTTTGTCATTTAAAATCCTCTTGCAAATTCTAAACATTCATTGTAACTGGATGGACTCTATTGTTAACCATTTCCCTAATATAAACACATTTTCACGCATTTGTAAACAGAGTGGACCCAGATCAGACAGCTCTGATAGTAGCCATCTGATCAAGGTCTGCTTTGTTTACTTATGAAATTGTATACATGTAGATCTGATTCTCTAGCGTCTGCAGAGGTAAAAAAAATTCCTGTGTTCATGTACCATTATAAAAATGCATCTAATAAATATTACATGAATGTGAAACAGGGAATTTTGGGTTTAACCTTACTATGCTGAATTTTCAAATGGACTATTCCAAACTTCAAACAGGTCAAGCTCATGGTGAATATTTAGGGATCTTTATTAAAAAAAGTGTTGGCTCCTCTAGGAGCCCTCTCATCTGGGTCTACATTGTTTGCAAAGAACAATAGTAACTTGTGTCCCAGTGGCCACACAGTAAAGGTTAAACACTGATGAACCGTTCTAGTTTGAAAGGTTAATTTTGGTCAGTCAAAAGCAGTGTTTTTCCTTTCCCTGTTCTACGTTTATTACAAATTTCAATACCTATTGAATATTCATGTACAAATAGTGATAATGAAATATGGAAGGTGGAACATTGTAGTCATTTTAGAAAGTATAGAAACAAATCTATCAAATTCTTTTAGCAAACAGAGCAGACCCTGATCAGATGGCTCCTATAGGAGCCATCTGATATGGGTCTACTCTGTTTGCAAACACGTTTATAGTTCAGTTCTAAGACATACATGTACTAATATCATTGATTTTAATCTAGTAGTGGATTTTCAATCACATTAACTGAAACCCAAATAAACTTTAATGAACTTGGAACTCGCATGTGGAAAAAGAATTAGGCATTGCTCATAATGTATTGGTCTTGTCAGAGGATTAAAAAGTTTATTTCAATATTTAAACTGCCTCTTACAGACATTTAAATCCAATAAAAGGTGCAGCTATTTGAAAAGCCGTAGTTTTGGCGGTTGTCCAGTAAAAGTTACTTAGCTATTTGAGGGATCACCTTCTAGTTAATTGAAAAATAAATAGCTTAGTGCTACATGAGTGGAGTTCAAGAAGGTAAAGTTAATTAAAAGCTAGTTCTCATGCTGGGGACTCAGCATTGTGGAATTTCTAATGCAGGACAATTTAGGGACAATGGCAATGCATGTATAGAAACTCTGCCATCTTGTCAGTAATCAAAATGAAATTGTACATGTAGGTAGATCTTGTTTCCAATAATGTAGATCTTATTGTTTTTCAGCCAATCCCTGTAATGCTTGCATTGACCTTACCATTTCCCTGTTGAATATATATACAAATTATAAATGTATATATATATATATGTAAGAATAGCATGAATTGGCCGAGTTTAATGGCAAATGCCTACAGGATATTTTGCTATTGGTAGAAACTGTACAGTCGGATCTTTAATTATCTTATTAAAATGAGTTATTAGCAAACAGAGCAGACCTTGATCAGACAACTCCTACATGAGTCATCTGATCTGATCTGGGTTTACTTGTTTGCAAAGGCATGAAAAAAGGCATTTATATGAAGGAAGATGTTAAGAGAGACAGGAGCTTTAAACCCATTCCCTTATACATGTATATAGGCTATTTTGAGATCCAACCTCTGAATCTTTAAAGACATTCCCTTGGCCGGCTTGGGTCTTTACAGCTAACCTGTGAAAAAGCATGCGGCACATGGTAAGAACTATAGCAGTCTGCCTGTCAAGAACCACTGGAGCGTTCCATGTGAGGCCCGTCTCTTACATTTGATGATTTGGAAATGATTAGATTGTCACTAATGCAGTATATGTTTTTAGTTTTTATTATGCTCCCTGAAACTATAAGAAGGAGCATATAGGCACTGCTTTGTCCGTTCGGCCTGTGAATGTCTTCTAAAGTGCTCAACCTACATTCATGACACTCCACATACAAATATATCTCATTGAGATCCAATTTAGCAGTGTGTCACTGGAATGAAAATATTAAATCGAAAAGGAAAAAACTACGTGCAACTACGCAGACAACATTTTATTTCGCTGCAAAAGCCAGGAATTTTCTACAGGTGTATGGAGACCTATCTAGTTTGTTCCCATGCTCATCAGCAGTACTACACATTTTCAGGTCCAAGTGGGATATCGGGCATAGAAAATACACCTACGTAGGGCGAAACAATATGGAAAACAGGGGTCTGGTCCACTCCATGGACACAATCGTTGGTCATAATAATTCCAAAGAAAGGAGACCTTCACACACATTCACACAGACAGACACACACACACACAGTGGAGAAAACGTTATTCTTTCCCATTAAATGCGTTTATGCTAAAACAATTATTTCCATTGCAAACAGTTAGGAGCCAGATCAGACGCCGGGTAACCCGTAAATTGAATTTCTCAGCTTTAATTAGGGCGCCTTTGAACATATTATAGCTCTCCTCCACTGCAGGTTAAATGGATTCTACTGCAGGCCAAATGTCCAGAGTTTTATCTCTGATATACATAAGCGCTCAGGTTTTTTTAATGTATTTAATCCTTATAAAATATTCATTTGCTAAATTGCCTGTCTGCTTCAAATGTGAAAGTGCTTCATAGTTTGTAAAGATTTGTGAAAATGTTGTCTGTCAAATAGCTTGGATCCAGATAAGATGCCGGGTTGCTTGACGTCTCATCTGGATCCAACCTGTTTGCATATGGCCCTTTGTTTGTTAGTGGTAGGCGTCTTAAGGGTTGAACTTCTATTTTGGTTCTGACCAACAATGGTCTTTTGAGTGTGTTCCCATTGACTAATTGTATGTCAGGGCCTCTCTAGACAGAATGAGACGGCTTGCCATATTTTGCACACTTGTATCATGCTTTTACTGTTACTTTCACGCCTATTGAGAACAATGGGGGGGAATCATTGAATGGACCTGGGTAATGTCTTTAAGGTCAACTGAAAAGGATCATTCACTAGATAAAAGGAATTTTTTGGAATTGTGCAAGACTACTAGACTGCTTTCAAAGGTGTTAAAAGATGTACCGGTATATACAATGTACATGTATTGAGAAAAGAGGTAACCCATTACCTCATAGGCTATTTTTAGACTCAGCCTCTTTGAATGAATAGATCTACTGAAAAAGAGCAGTTACTAGAGAAAGGGAAAATGCTAGAATTGTGTAGTACTGAAACCATTGTGATAAATAGAGTATTTGCTCCTATGGAGCAAATGCTCTATTTATCACATTATGGTTTCTAGAAGTGGCTATTATAGAGGCGTATTTATGGAGGAAAGGGTTTAGGAAAACTAGGTAAAATACAAAATACATATATTTCTCAACCAAACCTCATCTAGTTGGTATTTAATAGAATGAATTCTAATGAGTACAACTATGTACCAACTAGATCAGAGACATGAAACAGAATAGATCTGTATGTGATAATCAACAGGAAGTGGTACATAAATACCAGTTAACATAATGTTTTAAAAGATGTTACTTTGTTAAGTTTTACATTTGTATTCAACTTACAAGTTACATGTATATAATATGATAGATGTGAAATAGTTTTGCCTTTTTAGCTCACCTGAGCAAAGCTCAGGGTGAGCTTTTGGGATACTTGAATGTCCGGCGTCCGGCGTCCGTCGTGCGTCGTCCGTCGTCCGTCGTCAACAATTGGCTTGTGAACACTCTAGTGGTCACAATTGTAGTCCAATCTTCATGAATCTTGGTCAGAATGAATGTCTTGATAAAATCTCGGACAAGTTCGAAAGTGGGTCAAGTTGGGTTAAAAACTAGGTCACGAGGTCAAATAGTAGGAAAACCTTGTGAACCCTCTACAGGTCACATTTTGAGCCCAATTTTCATGAAACTTGGTCAGAATGATTGTCTTGATAAAATCTCGGAGGAGTTTGAAAAGTGGGTCATGTGGGGTAAAAAACTAGGTCACTAGGTCAAACAGTAGAAAAACCTTGTGAACACTCTAGTGGTCACAATTTTAGTCCAATCTTCATGAAACTTGGTCAGAATGAATGTCTTGATAAAATCTTGGATGAGTTTGAAAGTGGGTCAAGTGGAGTTAAAAACTAGGTCACTAGGTCAAACAGTAGAAAAACCTTGTGAACACTCTAGTGGTCACAATTTTAGTCCAATCTTCATGAAACTTGGTCAGAATGAATGTCTTGATAAAATCTTGGACGAGTTTGAAAGTGGGTCAAGTGGGGTTAAAAACTAGGTCACTAGGTCAAACAGTAGAAAAACCTTGTGAACACTCTAGTGGTCACATTTTTTGTCCAATCTTCATGAAACTTAGTCATAATGATGTCTTGATAAAATCTTGGACGAGTTTGAAAGTGGGTTATGTGGGGTTAAAAACTAGGTCACTAGGTCAAATAGTAGGAAAACCTTGTGAACACTCTAGAGGTTACATTTATAGCCAAATCTTCATGAAAATTGGTCAGAATGATTGTCCTTATAAAATCTTGGACAAGTTTGAAAGTGGGTTATGTGAGGTCAAAAAGTAGGTCACTGGGTCATATCTTAGAGAAATCTAGTTTACACTCCAGTGGCCACATTTTTAGCCCAGTCTTCCTCAAACTTTCTCAGAGTGTTTGTCTTGGTGATATCAAGGTTGAGTGTGATCATGGGTTGGGTGGGAATAAAAAGTAGGTCACTAGGTTAAATCTTTGAAAACATACTTTAGAGGGCACATTTTAGCCCAATCTTCATTGGTCAGAATCATTGTTTTGATCAAATCAATAGACTAAATTTTTGAAACTCTTGTTCTGCAGAACCACTGCTCATGATTCACTGTTCATGATCCACTATCAACATTGTTCATATATTGCCCCTAAGGTCAATATTGACCCTAACCATGGACTACCCAGGCAAAATCTTAAATCTATGGTAATCAGGTGAGCGATTAAGGGCCATCTTGGCCCTCTTGTTTGACAAAGCGAACAGTGTTACCATGGAAACCATTGAACACAAAAAACCCATTTATTGTTGCAAACGAAAGATTATTAGATAATGAATGAAGATAGCAGATTTGTAAAGGAGCATACCGGGTTACCCATTGTTTTTGTTTATCTTCTGTCCTCACAAATGTTTCAACAATGAACTAATATTGATTATTTAAGCGCAATACCAGTAGTCCAGCAATTTATTTTTAAAAAACCAGCATTGTTTGAAACATCATGTGTGTTTGGCTTGCGTTCCATGACAGATTGAAATGATAGCCTTAATTAGTGCTGTGCATGCTACATGTAGGTTACTTGTGCTAACAGTTTTGATCTTGATGAGATTACTATTAACTAAGCATTTGATCTGGATCCAAACTGTCCAACTCTCTAACTGTAGGGTTTTTTAGAAGACATAAAACAAAACATTCCCCTTGAGAATTGTACAAGAGGACATTTTTCTGAAAATTCATATATAGTTGACAAATTACTTAACCGTTACTCCATGAATATTTATGTAAGAGATGATGATGTCATGAATATTAATTAGATTATTATACCCCCCTTTTGAAAAAATGGGGGTATATTGCTTTGCACATGTCGGTCGGTAGGTCGGTCGGTCGGTCGGTCGGTCTGTCTGTCGGTCGGTAGATCGATGGTTTCCGAACGATAACTAATAAACGACTTGGCCTAGAATCTTCAAACTTGCTGTGGTGGTTGGTCATGACAAGTAGATGACCCCTATTGTTTTTTAGGTCACTAGGTCAAAGGTCAAGGTCACCATGACCTAAAATGGTGAAATAGTTTCCGATCAATAACTGCTCAAGGGTTTGGCATGGGATCTTCAAACTTGCTGTGGTGGTTGGTCATGACAAGTAGATGACCCCTATTGATTTTGAGGTCACTAGGTCAAAGGTCAAGGTCACCATGACCTTAAATGGTTAAATGGTTTCCGATCAATAACTGCTCAAGGGTTCAGCTTAGAATCTTCAAACTTGCTGTGGTAGTTGGTCATGACCACTGGATGACCCCTATTGATTTTGAGGTCACTAGGTCAAAGGTCAAGGTCACCATGACCTTAACTGGTAAAATGGTTTCTGATCAATAACTGCTCAAGGGTTTGACCTAGGATCTTCAAATTTGCTGTGGTGGTTGGTAATGACCACTAGATGACCCCTATTGCTTTTTAGGTCACTAGGTCAAAGGTCAAGGTCACCATGCTCTTAAATGGTCAAATGGTTTCCAATCAATAACTGCTCAAGGGGTTGGCTTAGAATCTTCAAACTTGCTGCTGTAGTTGGTCATGACAACTGGATGGCCCCTATTGTATTTGAGGTCACTAGGTTAAAGGTCAAGGTCACCATGACCTTAACTTGTAAAATGGTTTCTGATCAATAACTGCTCAAGGGTTTGGCTTAGGATCTTCAGACTTGCTGTGGTGGTTGGTTGTGACCCCTTGATGACCCCTAAAGTTGTTGAGGTCACTAGGTCAAAGGTCAAGGTCACCATGACCTTAACTGGTGAAATGGTTTGCGATTAATAACTGCTCAAGGGTTTGGCTTAGGATCTTCAAACTTGCTGAGGTGGTTGGTCATGACAACTAGATGACCCCTATTGATTTTGAGGTCACTAGGTTAAAGATCAAGGTCATCATGACCTTAACTGATGAAATGGTTTCCAATTAATAACTGCTCAATGGTTTGGTTCGGGATCTTCAAACTTGCTGTGGTAGTTGGTTGTGACCACTTGATGACCCTTAAAGTTGTTGAGGTCACTAGGTCAAAGGTCAAGGTCACCATGACCTGAATATGTGAAATGTTTTCAGATCAATAAATGATCAGTGGTTTGGCTTAGGATATTCAAAGTTGCTGTGGTGATTAGTCACGACCGCTAGATGACCTCTATAGTTGAGGTCACTAGATCAAAGGTCAGGGGGTCGGGGGGTATACATGTTTTACAAACATCTCTTGTTTTTTATAATGGTTTAAACACTTGACTTCTTTGACTTATGTAAAACAGAAACTATAGAATCAGATCTTTATTATTCCATAAGCAAACAGAGCAGACCCTGATCTTGGTCTTTATTATTCCATTAGCAAACAGAGCTGTACTGATCTATCAAAATCTCTTATTTCTCGACCAAACCTCTATCTTCCTGCTACTCATTAGAATTGCCTCGTAGAGTAGCAGCAAGATAGGATATATCCTAAATTAACACAGTCTTGGCAATACACACAAGGAGCCTCTAGAACATTTAGCAGAGCTACAGATAAGGGTATGTACATGTACCCAAGTACTAAAATCATCATTTCTCCACCAAATCCTATACTGTGACCATACTTTAGAATTGTCTCAAATATAGTGGAGAAATTAAGGAGTTATTCTTGAAAATGTTTTAATTTATGTGTCTTATCTGGAGCTCTGATTTAAGGTACACAATCCTCTGCTAGTTTGGCATTACAGCTACATGTAGATAGTACCGGTGAGTGATACATATTTAGAATGAACTAAATTATGAAATGACTCATCAATGAGGTATATGCAGGAAATTCCAGCACTATATAAGTTCAGAGATTAGTATATATCCATTACCTGCCATAAGTTATACTTGAATAGGGCATGCTGAATGGCTGACTAACTTCTTTAACCCTTTCCCCTCATGTTACCTTTGCAAACAGAGTAAGACCCAGATCAGACAGCTCCTGTAGGACCCAGATCAGACAGCTCCTGTAAGAGCCATTTGATCAGGGTCTACTCTGTTTGCATATGCCATGATATAGAACTTGATTCCACAGGTTTTGGTCGAAGCAGAAAGTTCCTTTGAAAAGTTTACATTATAAACATCCATGTATGTAATCATGATGTCATTATTTCTTTCATGAATATTGACCAGGTAAAGTGTTAATTCACTACTGTGGTACAATGCATTTGGTATTCGTCAGAGTGACCTTTAATTTAAATTCAGTCATGAGCTATGACTATGTAATGGAAAATGTTTGTTTTAGCCTTTTCCTGTTGAATATTTATGTAAAAATATGATGACACCATGAATATTATATTAGCTGAATTTTTATAATGGCTTGTGCACACAGGACATTTTGGTATTGGCAACAATTGGTAGGAGTTTTCTACATGTCTCTCACCCTAAATTTACCTTTTCCCACATATAAATGCCTATAGGAGCCGTCTGATCAGGGTCTGCTCTATTTGCTTATGAAATTGTAACAGATTTGACTCTACAGTTTCATGATGTCGAATGATTATTTTTTACATGAAAATTCTTGAATGGAGTAAAGAGTGTAGCAGTCCCCTACCTAAAGAGATCAAAATTCTGTACTAAAGCCTGCTGTAGAATAGTTGTACTAAATAATTACCATTTTTTATGATCTACACTGCGGCTACAGATGGGGATTTGTTACAAAATGATCTCATTATTGTTACAGAGTCTTTTAACTAACACACTAAACACAGTCAGTCTTTTATCAGATTGACCCATTACCTCATAGGCTATTTTTAGATCCTACCAGCTCTTTGGATACGTCTACTGAAAAGGAGCATTAACTAGAGGATTGGACATTTTTAGAATTGTATAGTGTTGAAACCATTGTGATAAATAGAGCATTAGCTCCTATGGAGCAAATGCTCTATTTATCAAAATGGTTTCTGAAAATGACTTTCACAGAGGTGTCAAAGGCGTCAATATGAGGGAATGGGTCAATAAGGTCTTTATTTTGTTGCTTTATAGTGAGTCTCAATGGTAAAATTATTTTTCTCTACCATATTTTAAAAAGGTCAGCTGATCTTATGATACTGGAATTGTCATCTTTGAAAAATGTTAGAGCTCATATATACTACCATCAGGCCATTTGGTATGGCCAGTGACATGATATTATAATGATGGCCAAGTTTTAAGTATTAATTTATTAAATGACTGCCATTTAATATTGCTTGATATTTGAATGGCATACATGTTTAATGTCACCGGTGTGAATTCTTGCCGAAACAATCAGTTCTATAATGGCATTTCTACTGTATAGAGGATGAACAGTCAGAGTTATATTATGCTATTATCATGATTAGTGAACCGTTCAGAAAATAAGCCTTGGGCCGCAAAATTTCTGATCTGAATATCTGATAGCGTTTGACTTGGGAGCAAAATAATTGAAGGTAATTTAAAAACTTTATCTGCAGGTGATCTAGGTGTGCTATAGGGAAGTACATGACTGTGGCTTTGTGAGTCGGCACAAGCTGGTAGCAGCTCTCTTAACCGGTGTACACAGGTCTCGTACAATTAAGCACAATTATCCAATCACTGTGGTCAATGAATCAATTCAAGTGAGAATGGAAAGATTGTACAAATTCCACTTGAAAACAAATTTGCGTAGTAAAATGAATTCTTCCCCCATAATTTTCAGATGTGACATTAAATTACAGAAAATATTAAGAGTACACTGAAAATTAATATGACCAACATCATTAGAAAAGAGAACATGTAATTGTCAAAGCATGTAGACTCTGTTGTTAGGTACATATGAACCGAGTATCTTAGTGGATCTACACTGCTTGTCACGCATCAGACTCTACAGTATTTTGTCTATGATGGCTGCAATTAAAGTGCAAACCCTGATCAGTTGCCAAAAGTGCAAACCCTGATCAGTTGCCAATAGTTACGGTGCAATCCCTAATCAGTTGCCAATAGTACAAACCCTGATCAGTTGTCAATAGTTACGGTGCAAACCCTGATCAGTTGCCAATAGTAATTACAGTGCATTAACCCTGATCAGTTGCCACTAGTTCAATCCCCTGATAAGTTGCCAATAGTACAATCCCTGATCTGAGTTGCCTATAGCACAACCAGTGATCAGTTGCAAAAAGTGCAAAACCTGATCAGTTGCCAATAGTTATGGTGCAAACTCCTGATTAGTTGCAACTAGTGCAAATCCTTATCAGTTGCCAGTGGTGCAAACCCTAATGATTAACCCTTTCCCTGTTCTATGTTTATTTCAAAGTTTAATACCTACTGAATATTCATGGCAAAATAACTATACTGAAATATGGAAGGTAGAACACTGTAGCTATTTTAGAAAGTAAAGAAACAGATCTATCAAAGTCCATAAGCAAACAGAGCAGACCCTGATCAGACGGCTCCTCTAGGAGCCATCTGATCTGGTGTTTGCAAATGCGTGAAAACACGTTTCTATGAGGGAAAGGGTTAATCAATTGTCAAAGCCCAAAACAATGGGTTGATCTTGGTCTACACTGCTTAATTATGTCCACGTGCTGTATATTCTTTGATGCTTTCCATGTATAGTTTTACTTTATATTAATTATTATGATGATCACTATCTAATGTAGTGAAATTTGACCCAGAGACAAATTAGTAAGCATATATTGCTGTGTAGCAAACAAAAGACTACAAAATGTAAATACATTAAAACCTATAACGGCCAATAAATTGTGTTAATTAGTTGGTATTTAGCCTTTAGGGCAGGTGACTTTTTAAAGCATGGGGAAAGTAAAACAGAACGCTCCTATAGGAGCATTGGTTTGCTTTCACGTTGCTTTAAGCAGCCACCTGCCTTTAACAGAAAATACTTGATGTAATTTAGTGGACATTATAGAAAGGTTTTACGGAAATTACTGTATGTACAGAACAACAGTTGTTGATAGTTTGATTTAACCAGTCCTGTTTTCATTCATTATCATGCCAAAATTGCACACAGAATACATCTAGATAAGACTGTCAGATCAGGGTCTGCTCTGTTTGCAACATAACATGTTTACAGATCTGATTCCTGATTCTCTTTAATACCATTGCAATAAATTTACTTATTTTGTATATTTAAGTACAAGAATTAGATTAATTATTATCAGAGCTACAGATAATGATGCGTACCCACATATTAACTTCATCATTTCTCCACCATACCTATACTGTGACTACTCTTTAGAATCATCTCTTCGAGACGATTCTAAAGAGTGGTCACAGTATAGGGTTTGGTGGAGAAATAAAGGAGTTATGCTTGAATTTTTTTGAAGTTTATGCATCTTATCTGGAGCTCAGAATATTCAAAATAGATAGAATATGACATGAATATTCATCAGGCAAAAGGTGAAAAGACCTCTTTTTACTGATCACTTTCATTAACACCAATACACAGAATATTTGATCTATAAAATCAATAGATTTATCAGCTTGAAGGACTTCATAAACATGACCCAATCTCCAGTTTGCTCAATGCCCAAGATAAGCCCGCAAAATTGTTAGTGATATATTGGATGTAAATCCCGCTATCAGACCGGGGTGTTCTGTACATTTGTTAGATCAATACTTTAAATATTTAGTGAATCCTTTATCTAGAACTAGGAGAACCCTTGGACAACCATTCAATTCCTTGAGTAAATAATATTCCCATTCTGTCCCAACTTGACAAGAAGGACTAATTTTATACAGCCTTGGTACAGTACAATGGAAGAATGTGTCAAGTGGGAAGTCCATTGAAAGCCATTGGACAAAGACATTGGCAATTTCATTTAAAGAGAATGTAAATCTTGTGGATTTCAAATATATGAAAGATTGAAAAAAATATAGAACTTTCGAAAGTGACCTCTTGAATGAATATGTTCTTAAATCAGATGACTGCTTAATTAATACAGAATCATTGAATGAAAGTAATGCAAAAAGCTCCTTTTGGCTGTATTGTGTTACATGTTTGTATTGCGGTCATTCCTGAAAGACAGACAATTAGACATTTTTGAGTGGCCTACATGTATGTAGAGAAGTTTTAAAGAAGATTATTTTCATATTTTGTTGAAGACATGAAAATTGAAACTCTGGCATGTTAGCTTCCAAAATAAGTCATGTTTGGGGGAAAAGTTTTCCGTTTTCACATTCCTTTTCAAAATTTTAATCACTGTCAAACAGTTTAGATCCTGATGAGTAGCGGAGTAATCTAATCAGTATCCAAACAGTTTGTATAGGGGTTTTGGAGTAAATGCAGAGTTACAGATAGCGGTGCGTACTCAAATACTACAATCATACAGAGCTACAAATAACGGTGCGACTACTCAAATACTAAAACCGTCATTTCTCCACCAAACCCTATGCTGTGACCACTCTTTAGAATCGTCTCGAAGAGACAATTCTAAAGAGTAGTCACTACATAGGGTTTGGTTGAGAAATAAAGAAGTTATACTTGAAAATATTTTAATTCACGCATCTTATCTGGAGCTCTGAAATGGCAAGCATACAAAAGGAGTCCCATTTGATATTTTCTTAGACTCAAGTCAGTACCTGAATTAAATAATGGCTTAGACTGAAGAACTGCTGTATTGCGTGACCAGTCAAAATGCGTTGATGGAATGACAAGGAAAATTCTCTCAAATGACCCTAGTTTTTCTGTATCTGAGTATTGATTTTCACAGGAAACATATAAATAGCCCGATGACAAAAGTGGGTTTCATGGTTGTCCACATTTTTACCAATGCGGTAGCCATTAGGTTGATGCATGCCTAAGAGTAAAGCCATTTACTTGTGGTGTAAATGTCCCGCTCAGATCAGTGGATCGTGAACTGCGAGTTGATGTCTGAGGTTGTTTGGTTCATGTATCAATAAGATCATTGAGAGATTTTTGGGGTGTTATGAAGAATGGGTTTTAGGAATGTTTTAGGTACATAGAGCTATGCGGGTGAATCATCAACTTTTAAAAATCAAGTCATCATTTAACAAATTGGCAGCTGTTTTTTTAAGTGACTGCAGTTAAAATACCTAAATTATATAAATTATCTATGAAAATGCTAGCTGTAATTATCATTTTGTTGTGAAGGAAGTTTTTACTTTGTGTTGTACGGTAGTATAAAAAAGTTGGACTCCCATTAAAATTTACATTTTGATTAGGGGTCTGCTGTTTGCCTATATAATAATATAGATCTGATTTTACAGTTTCTGCCATGAACAGAATTTCCTGTTTTCATAATTCCATTATAAACATTACCCTAATCAATATTCATGAAGCCATTATTTCTGAAGTAAACAGAGCTACAGATAAGGGTACATATCCAAATACTAAAACCGTGATTTCTCCACCAAACCCCATGCTATGAACACTCATTAGAATCGTCTCAAAGAGACCATTCTAAAGAGTGGTCACGATATGTGGGTTTGGTGGAGAAATGACGATTCTAAAGAGTGGTCAGAGTATGGGGTTTCATTGATGGAGAAATAAAGGAGTTATTCTTGAAATCAATTTACCCTTACATCACTGCATTGTCAAATGGACTACTCCAAAATTCAAGCAGGTCAAGCTTGTCACAAATATTCAGGGATTTTAAAAGAGAAGCATAACATGACAAACAGTGCAGACCCTGATGAGAGGGCTCCTTTAAGAGCCCTCACACCTGGGTCCACACTGTTAGCAAAGGACATTAATGACTATCTCCAGCACTGAAACGATTAATATCATCATCAAGCTACAGATACAAAATACATGTTACAGGAAAACTTCTCTAAGAAAATCACTTGAAATGTCTAATTCTGGCTCTGTCAGAAAGGTGATCGCTTAATGCAGGTTAAAAACGGTTGTACTATCATGCTGCATTAAACAACCAATTTTGGAAACATTTAGTCTTAGACTTCTGCATTTATTCTATGTTCAAAAGATTTTTAATTTGATGTTTCTGTCATGGCCACATATATTGACAAGCATTGTACAACTTTGGTTCGATCCAACTCACATTTTTAGATATTTTGAGTCTTATAAAATTGCAAAATATTCATTATAGGAAGAATCTCAATCTATTATAGTCTTCAAAGAGGACAGGTTATTAAAAGGATTGAGAATGTGCCTCATTAACCCTTTCCTTTGTATAAACATGTTTTCACGCATCTGCAAACAGAGTAGACCCATATCGGACGGCTCCTATAGGAGCCATCTGATCAGGGTCTGCTATGTTTGCTAATGGAATTTGATAGATCTGTTTCTTTAGTTTCTAAAATGGCTACAATGTTCCACCTTCCATATTTCATTATAACTATATTATTCTTGAATATTCAGTAGGTATTGAAATTTGAAATAAACACAGAACAGGGAAAGGGTTAAAACAGAGAAAGGCATAGGAAGAATTGCAATGTTAATAACATTTTGTTTTTATGTAAATTCTTTGAAAAGTTTAGACTAATTCAATAGTTTGTGTTGGTGGGTTTCTGTTTGTTGGCAGTTTTTGTAGCCTGTTCCTCTGCTGTAAGCCTGTACTACAGATCAGCACACTGGTGTAGCATCTGGTCATGTGATCAGAAAAGCAAAAACAGCATGGACCCCTTCTGCTCAACATTTCAATGCTCTCTGATCTATAATTACTTAGTTAAGTTTTTGGAATTCAACCAAGACAGCCAAACAGACAACTAATGAAAGAATTTAAACTCATTGTGTTCTAGAATTCAGTACGGCTCTCTTTTTTCTATGCATTATAGTGATTGGTCCATTTCTAAAACTGATGATAATGATAACAATTATTGTTCTTAGTAAAAAAAGTGTGTTTGTGTATTATTGTGACACTCAATGCATTATAACTGTTTTATTAACCATCTCTCTCATGGTCATGGGAGTATTTGGTCATGACAGAAACTACAGAATCAAATCTATATCATATCATAACTTCATAAGTGAACAGAGCAGACCATGATCAGACGGCTCCTATAGGAGCAGTCTTATCTGGGTCTACTCTGTTTGCAAAGGTGTAGAAAGGTGTATTTATGGAGGAAAGGGCTAAATAAATTACTCTGCAAGGTGAAAGAATTTGTTGAAGTCTTCACAAAATAATGTATCAATTTGTTAAAATGGTAGAATTCACAAAAAGAAAATTGATATACATCTCCCAAAAATTAAATTGCAAAATATTGCCATTTTAAGCAGTATTTGTTTTTGAATGACATGTACACATTATTTCAATTCAAATGTGCTACTTGTCAAGGAAGTTATTAAGCTGAAATCTGTCTCCATTTCTTTCTCAACTAGAGAAACAATAATGGCAACATTGAGGTTTAGCTGTATAAGTGCCCTAAAACTGCTCACAGTAACGGTGAGATAGGGGATTTTCACCTATATTGGATGTCATGGGTCACAGATCAGACCCCATTGGCAAGCATTTGAGGTAAACACCCATAGACTGGGTGCAGCTGGGTCTAGACATAAAGGAATAGGTATTTCTGCCTCGGTGGCTGATTTTTCTGGTAGATTTACTTTGCACAGACAAGAGTTAGCATGGTGTATGGAGTCCCCTATTCATAACAGGGACTTGATTTCAAATCTGTTTAGGATGAATGGGTTAGGAACATAGGATATGAAATTGATGAAAAAGTAATGACTGACTGTTGCAAGTATGAAAATAATGAGAATTTAGCTTTAAGTTAACCCATTATCTGTGGGAAACAAGTATCATGAGTCATTTGCAAACAGTGTAGAACCAGATCAGAGGGCTCCAGTAGGAATCCTCTGATCAAGGTCTGCACTGTTTGCCATAAAATCATAATTATTCTACAGTAAACAAAATGTTATTTTGGGTGGTTTGCTTCATTAATATTCATAGAGGGAGGAGTTAAATATTGTAATTCAACATATAAAGGGTTTAAAAAGAAGATTTAGGATGTTGTTACTGCTAGCCAGGGATCCAGATAATAGGGATAAGCTAAATATTGCGCAATATATTTTTGTACATTTTCCCGCAAAACCCTGTTTTGTGACTGCTCATTAGAAATGTTGAGATGTTGGGAATACCGGTACATGTATGCAAAGAATATGTAATGTTCATAATAGTCATGGATGAATAGTCGTCAGGTAAAATCACAAATGGGAAACAATTAGCTGTACATAACATCAGAGAGAAGCTCCTTATGCTAGTGCACACACTTTCAACATTTAAGTGCTTTTAAATATTTCTGATTTTTACATACTTCAGTTTTCTCTCACATTATGGCTGATTTATAATGTTTTCTTTCACTGTATGCTCAATCAATCTCCATAGGATTTAGATCAGCTGTGCATTTTCATATTCTTTAGTGTTGACATACACCGAAACGTGGTGGCCTGTTTTAACCCATTTCCTCATATTGACACCTTTTGACGCCTCTGTAAAAGTCACTTTCTGAAACCATTGTGATAAATAGAGCATTCACTCCACAGGAGCAAATGCTCTATTTATCACAATGGTTTCAAAACTATGCAATTCTCAATTTTTCCTTTTCCCTAGTAAATGCTCCTTTTTGGTAGATTTATTCAAAGAGTTAGGATCTAAAAATAATTTATGAGGGAATGGTTTAACCAATTCCCACATAGGCTATTTTAGATCCATCCTCTTTGAATAAATCTACCGAAAAGGAGCATTAACTCGAGAAAAGGAACATTTTAGAATTTTGTAGTTTGAAACCATTGTGATAGATAGAGCATTTGCTCCTATAGGAGCAAATGCTCTATTTATCATAATGGTTTCAAGAATTGACTATTACAGAGGCGTAGAAAGGTGTATTTATGGAGGAAAGGGTTAAATTAAATTTAGGTTCAGTAGCTTCAAGTCTACAATGTATGCAAATTCAGATAACCCTTAACCCTTAATTGCTCCATGAATATTCATTAAAGAAATAAATTAATCAAATAATGACATCATGAATATTAATTAGATTAATCTTTATAATTGCATATTAACACTTGATTTTTTTGCAAAAGCAGAAACTAGAGAATCAGATCTATATTATGTCCATAAGCAAACAGAGCAGACCCTGATCAGACTGCTCCTATAGGAGTCGTCTGATCTGGGTCTACTCTGTGTGCAAATGAGGCATAGAAAGGCGTATTTATGGAGTAATTTAGTGTTAAGAAAATTCTGTGAAAAGAAAGTAAGAAAGAACACCATGACTGAGGGTAAACATCATTAACTGGCTGATTTTCACTAGACTACAGGTACCTTATCATTATCAGCGATTAATAGCAATACGAAAATAAATGATGGCATGCTATGAGCAATGAAAAACTGGTCAAATGATTTCATTATCACCTACGTTGTTGCTATATAGACTCAGTATTCACCACTGAAGGGAAACTTATTCAGGCTAAATATATTTGTTAATACAAACCTGAGGGAAAGCACATTTTTTCTTTCATATTCGTTTGTTAACCCTTTACCTGTTCAATATTCATGTAAGAAATAATGACATCATGAATATTTATAATGGCATATGCACACAGGACTTTTTTTTATTGGTAGAAACTGTAGAGTTAGAACTATTATAATTTCATAAGCAAACAGAGCAGATCCTGATCAGATTGCTCCTATAGGAGTGAATTTAAGGCATAATTATTTGAAGGAAATTGTTCAATCACTAAAAAATTGCAAAGTTGCCTCTGTAAACTGGCATGCAAAGCTGATCAATGAGTTATGTTCAGTGAAAAGACCATGATTGTTGCCATGGTAACAACAATGTAATGGATTGAACCAAAACATTGTTGATTGAATATTTAGCCAGAGTTGAGGAAATGTTACCGGTAGTCTAGTATTTTGACAGCTTACTGAATATATATATTAACCCTCATATTGGTTACATTATACACAGACCCAGGTGTAGCCTAAATTTTTGGTTTGATTTCATATTATAGCTTTGGTAATGTAAATAACCAACACCAAAGACCTTTATCCAGAATCCAACCTTCCCAACAAAAATCTAATGTATACCAACAGATAGGGGTGTTGTGAAAAAATTCTGTAACAATTACATATTGTCAGAGCTGCAGATAAGGGTGCATACCCAAGTACTAAATTCGTCATTTCTCCACCAAACCCTTTGAGACGAATCTAAAGAGTGGTCACAGTACAGGGTTTGGTGGAGATATAAAGGAATTATTTTTGAAAATGTTTTAATTTACACATCTTATCTTGAGCTCTGATTTTACCAAGATTCCCTGTAGCATTGTTCATTTACTGCTCTGCATTTTATCCAGCAACTTGTTGTTCTGTAATGCTTGCTGCCAGTTTCTCTATCCCTTTCCCTGTTCTATGTTTATTACAAAACAATAGCTACTGAATATTCATGGGAAAAATGGCAATAATGAAATATGGAAGGTGGACTATATATTGTAGCCATTTTAATTGGAAAGTAAAGAAATAGAGCTTTAAAATTCCATTAGCAAACAGAGCAGACCCTGATCAGACGGCTCCTCTAGGAGCTGTCTGATCAGGGTCTACTCTGTTTGCAAACACATGAAAACATGTTTATACGAGGGAAAGGGCTATTTCTTGGTATGGAAATGATACATTGTATTTTTGGTAGTTTGAATTATTGGTCTTGTTCCACACACAATTTACTGGCATGATATTTAGTGGCATATTTACAACTGGCAATAAAATATCAGGATTAGCTCTATCACGCTATTGTCACATATTGTGCAGGCTTAATCAGCTCCTTTATGATGAACAGGGGAATAATTTGTTTATGATAATATATTGTTGTCTATCACAAATTCAGTCTCACATGATTTATTGATGAACGAAATTTCCAATTAATTTAACTCATCTTTAACTCTGTCGATGAAAAATTTGTTGTCAGCTGCAAGTGTCATTTTGGTAACCCTTTCCCTGTTGAAAATTCATATAAGAAATTATGACATCATGAAATTTACTAGCTGAATCTTTATAATGAACACATGTACATGAGGTTTTGATAATTGGTAGAAACTGTAGAGTTAGATCTATAATTATTTCATTAAGCGAACAGAGCAGACCCTGATCAGATTCTATACTTTTATTCAGTTGAGTAGTTTGAGAGCAACAGATAAAGGTGTATACTCAAATGCTAAAATCGTCATTTCTCCACCAAACACTTTGTTGTGACTACTCTTTAGAATCTTCTCTTTGAGACGATTCTAAAGAGTGGTCACAACATAGGATTTGGTGGAGAAATAAGTTATTCTTGAAAATGATTGAAATTACGTATCTTATCCGTCGTATTTCCATTAAGTTTTGTAAAACACTGATTTAAACTAAATTCAATATTTGACAAATTTGAGACTGTTGGGTAATCACTCAAATATGCAGCTTAAATTATCTGCTTATCACTCATATATGCAGCTTGAATTATCTGCTTATCTAGTTCCTCTGTGAATCGGAACAGGTATACTGACTGGTATAAGGCTTTGACTTAAAATTTAGTAGATATAAATGTGCCAAAGAGGCACTTAGACAAAAATTAAAAAGACTGTAGAAAGAATTATTTATTACCATGAAGATACAAAATCAGGCCTGCCAGGGTTATACATGTATATCTTAACCCTTTCCTTCATATAAACACATTTTCACGCATTTGCAAACAGAGCAGGCCCAGATAAGATGGCTCCTATTGGAGCTGTCCGATCAGGGTCTGCTCTGTTTGCTAATGGAATTTGATAAACTTCTTTCTTTACTTTCTAAAATGGCTACATGAATATGTAGTAGGTATTGAAATTAGCAATAAACATTCATGTAGAACAGGAAAGGGTTAATTAAACAAGACTAAGAACTTTCTTCACTTGTGCTTGCATTATGAACCATTAGTTATGTATATATACTATATAGACATATCTTGAGTATATCCAAATACGGTCCTAAAAGTCTTTTTAAGTATTTAATTAAGCTATAAGAGGTTGTGAACACGGAGTTCATCTAACCCTTTCCCTCATAAAAATGCCATTTCATGCATTTGCAAACAGGGTAGAGCGAGATCAGATGGCTCCTATTATAGGAGCCATCTGATCAGGGTCTGCTCTGTTTGCTAATAGAATTTGATAAACCCCTTTCTTTACTTTCTAAAATGGCTACATATATTGTTCCACCTTACATATTTCATTGTAATTATTTTGTTCATGTAATATGCAGTCAGTATTGAAATTTGCAATAAACATAGAACAGAAGGGTTACCTGTAATTAAACAAGACTAAGAATTTTCTTCACTTGTGCTTGCATTATGAACCATTATTTATGTACATGTACATGTATATAGACAATTATCTTGAGATTGAGTATATCCAAATATGATCCTGAAAGTCTTTTTAAGTATTTAATTACAGCTATAAGATGTTGAACACGAAGTTCATCTTAAAAACAACACTTAGAATTTTCTTCACTTGTGCTTGCATTATGAACCATTAGTTATGTATATAGACATCTATAGAGATTGAGTATATCCAAATACGGTCCTAAAAGTCTGTTGAAGCATTTAATTTAGCTATAAGAGGTTGAGCACGGAGTTCATCTTGAGTTTTATTTGGCTCAGATCAGGAGCAATACTGATAGTCCTTAAGGTGCAGTGCTTTTTCCACTACTCAGGTAATTTACAGAAGAGTTGAGCAGAAAAATAAGAAGAAAATGAAGTGTTATTTATGTGTGCAAACTGCAATTATAGTGAACAAAAATAAACCAGTTAAAGATGGTGATCAGTCAAAGCGTGCGTAACGAGACCACATACTCGATAATTAATCATGATGACAACAAGAGTGTTTTGAACAAATATTTGTCAATATAGCATTCTTATAACCCTTTCCCTGTTCTACGTTTATTCCAAATTTCAATACCTAATGAATATTCAATGACAAAATAGTTATAATGAAATATATATAGAAGGTGGAACATTGTAGCCATTTTAGAGTGTAAAGAAACAGATCTTTCAAATTCCTTAAGCAAATAGAGCAGACCCTGATCAGAGGGCTCCTCTAGGAGCCATCTGGTCTGGGTCTACTCTGTTTGCAAATGCATAAAAACATTTTTATATGAAGTAAAGGGTTAATACTGATAATACCTTAACCCTTTCCTCCATAAGCTATATTATATCTATATTTTTTAAATTTTGAAACCATTGTGATAAATAGAGCATTTGCTCCTATGGGAGAAAATGCTCTATTTATCACAATGGTTTCAACATGTGACTTTTACAGAGGGATAGAAAAGCGTATTTATGGAGGAAAGGGTTAAGGAACCATTTGATCAGAGTCTACACTATTTGCTACTATTGTCAGTCCAAGTACAGTGTGCCTTTGATGTACACATACATACTGTCAAAGAAAGTGTGACAATTGTATGTTTTATGTGTTTGTTAGTAAATTAATTTATGTAGGTAAATTTGGTTGTTATTGTCTATAATTGATCAAAATGCACGATATATTTTTTACAACCAAGGAGGTAGTTAAGCACTTTGACATTTTTTTCAAGGGGCCATTGTTTGGGGGGTAATTTTCCTAAGTGGCAATTGTCAGTACCCTGTTTTTTCAGTCATCTACATGCATTGTAACGGTTAACAGAGCAACAGATAAATGTGCATACTCAAATACTAAAATCGTCATTTCTCCCCCAAACCCTATGTTGCAACCACTCTTTAGAATCGCCTCTTCGAGAGTCGATTCTAAAGAGTGGTCACAACATCTAATTTTTCTTGAAAATGTTTTAATTTTCGCATCTTTATAACCTTGACCTCTGTTTACCATTTTGAGAACTGATCATATACATGAGTTATGTTTCTCAGGCATTATACAGTCATACATTTTCATATACATGTACATGTATCTGTCAGGTGTTGGTTTGAGCAAATTAGTGGCATGCTCAGGTCAGAGGGTAGATGGTGACCAAATCTATCACTGTCAACAAGGCAAGAGGTCGGACAAGCTTGACCTGCCAAGATGGCCATCTACTAATGGCTATAACACAGACAGACTAACGACAAGATTGTGATGCTGATGATATGATTTTTTTTGACTGGTGGTAAACTTTACTCATTTAGGCCTGAACAGTTGTCAACAAGATATGACATACCTCATACATGTATAAACAATGTAGACCAAGATTTACTCCTACAGGAGCCTTCTGATCCGAGTCAACACTGTTTGCAAGGGGGTGAAAAAGCAGAGCTACAGATAAGAGTATGTACCCAAATACTAAAATCGTCATTTCTCCACCAAACCCTATACTCTGACGGTGACCACTCTTTAGAATTGTCTCGAAGAGACGATTCTAAAGAGTAGTCACAGTATAGGGTTTGGCGGAGAAATGAAGGAGTTATTCTTGAAAATGTTTTAATTTAGGCATCTTATCTGGACCTCTGAAAAAGTGTCTCTATCAGGTATTTGCTCAAGAGTACAAAAAGTCTTACTATGCATTTATACTGTAGAGCAAATTAGCTCAACAGCTTTCACTCTTTTTAAATTCGCAAAAGTAATTGCCATGTTGAGGCACAGTGTGTGATTCGCTCTATTGAATTCAAAATAAATGGCCACCTTGAAATTTGCAATATCCTTTTGGAGCGAAGAACTTCTACACTTATTTTGCTGTATTTTCACTTCAAAATTATTGGAGAGTTGATGTTGTACAATATGTGTGAAATTAAAAACAGTACAAGGACCATGAAAGTACATTGGCTGTGCATACATACATAACAGTGTTGTACTCTGTAGTGTGTTTATTCTATTCTGTCATTACCCTTTACTCTGTTTGTAAAGGCATGAAATGCATTTATGTGAAGGAAAGGCCCGTTAACCCTTTCCCTGTTCTATATTTATTCCAAATTTCAATACTACTGAATATTCATGGACAAAATAGTTATAAAGAAATATGGAAATTGAAATATTGTAGCCATTCTAGACACTAAAGAAACAGATCTATCCAATTCCATTAGCAAACAGAGCAGACCCTGATCTGGGTCTACTCTGTTTGGGCAGGCCATCTGATCTGGGTCTACTCTGTTTGGAAATGCATGAAATGAAATAGCATTTACATTCATGAGGGAAAAGGTTAAGATGAACTCCGTCATCAACCTCTTATAGCTAAATTAAATATTTAAAAATACCTTTAGGACCGTATTTGGATATACTCAATCTCAAGAAATGTCTATATACATTAATAATGGTTCATAATGCAAGCACAAGTTCTTAGTCTTGTTTAAAAAAGACTCCAGTTGAATCCTAATCATCAGTGTCTACACTGTATTGAGAATTTAGTAAAATACTGCTTACAGTGTGTAAAAAAATGATTTGTTTAATGTTACTATAATGCAGACAGAACATTTTAATCAGACTAATGTAATGGGATTTCGAAGTCCCTGTGTAATAAATTTGTAACCTTTTCCTTGTCTCCTTTGTGAGGAGCTGGTATCAGTGAAAAGTCTCGCTGGTCATCTGTTTGATGGCTTTATGACATCCTGTGTGACCATTTAGTTTTCCTCCACTAATAAAGCAGATGTTTTATGGATGGCTGTGAAATAGTTTTCTTGTCCTCTTGTCTTTTATGGGAGATGTAGGTAGTGTTTGTTTCATTATCTCGTATTAATGGGTGTTATACGGCTTTCCTCAAATGTACAAAAAGTTAGCGTCCAATTAGCAAGTAAACATTCTTTTTATCTGGACACTGGTAGGCTAATTGGATGGAAATTGTTAACCCTTTACTCCATGAATATTCATGTATAAAAAAATTGACATCATGAATATCAATTAGATTAATTTGCATAATGGTTAATTAACTCGAAAGAGTTTTGCTGTGTCAGAAACCAGATCTTTATTATTCCATAAGCAAACAGAGCAGACCCTGATCAAATGGCTCCTACAGGAGCTGTCTGATCTTGGTTTACTCTGTTTGGAAAGGTGTAGAAAGGTGTATTTATGGAGTGAAGGGTTAAATACAGTGATGTCATTCTGAAGTTGAGTTTTGTAAACTTGTGTCTCATCTAGTTCCAAATTGTATGCAACGGCCATCACAAATTAGTGTGTAGTGACTTGAAATTACTAAGGTTAAACTTGAAACCTTACTGTCATTGGAATTGAAACATAATTGTTTAATTTGACAAATATACAATGAATGAATGAGACATTCTGTGCTAGATACAAAGCACTTCGTTTAATTAATTAAAGATTTTAATCTATCATCATATTGGGAAAATATGGCATAGAAGTGCACACTTTTGCTACCTATATACCTAATGAATTTTCACGTTACATGTATTTAACCCTTTCCCTCATATAAACGCCTTTTCACACATTTACAAACAGAGTAGACCAGTAGATCAAACAGCTCCTGATCAGGGTCTGCTCTGTTTGCTATTTGACATGATATAGTTATGGTACTACAGTGTTTGTCAATGCAAAAAAATTCCTTGGAAAGTTTACATTATAAAAATCCAGCTACATGTAATAGAATTAATATTCATGTTGTCATTATTCCTTACATGAATATTGAGCAAGAACAAAGTAACTTTATGAGTATTAGATGAGTAGATATATTTTTATTCATTATATTAAATGTATCAACCCTTCACCTGACAGAGATGCCTTGCAAACAGTGTAGACCCGTATCTATGGATTTCTTAGGATCAGGGTCAGAACTCAAGACTGCTATGTTATAGGGGCATTTATCACCTTTAATGGTAACTCTAGGATCATTCTGATGTAAGCCTGTAACTATAATATCTAAATCTCAACCCAAGAGAATTCAAGGCACCTGGTAGATTGCAGTGGGTCATGTGTTTCTAATTTTAGAAAGTTAATTTGTAGACAAAATTTCAAATGATAACATCCAGATAAGGATTATGAATCTAATGATGCTATGTTAACCCATTCCCTAATAGGCTATTTTTAGATCCAACCACTTTGGATAAATTTACCGAAAAGGAGCATTAACTAGAGAAAAGGAAACTTTTAGAATTTTGTAGTTTGAAAACCATTGTGATAAATAGAGAATTTGCTCCTAAAGGAGCAAATGCTCTATTTATCACAATGGTTTCAATAGGCGATCTTTAAAGAGGCGTAGAAGGGCTTATTTATGGAGGAAAGGGTTAAAAGTCAAAAGATTCATACTCTTTTCATGGAATGTGCCAGGACATGATTTACCTTGTCCTGAACTTCCATTACAAGAGAGCTGTGTATGGATCTATCTAAAGCTCTTATTCTCCTGTCCATTAGATGATTTTCTGGTACCCATTAGAATCTTTTTCCCAAGGCAAGACTTCGGAGAGACACTATTCTAATGGGTACCAGCAAGATACAGTTTTGTGAAGAAATAACATAAAATAATTTATAAATCTATATTTCCCAAGATCTCCTTATCTACAAGCAGGTAATAGGTTTCTTTCCTTTTAGATAGGAAGCTCAGACAATTTGTTTTTTCAGATGAAAGTGGCTTTGTGTTCAAAGGGTACGTGCTACTGTAGTGGAGAATCACAAGGAATGAGCATGACTAAAAGAAATCATGCTATAGTCTAATAATTTTTTACAGTGCACAATATTTTGGTTTTGTTGCTGTATTTGCATAATTCTATCATATAATAGTTCCAGTCTTTTCCTCATTTCACGGGTATTCTCCTTAATATGGAGGCCGCTGAAGGTTAAATTTTTATAAGCTCTAGATCAATTTTATTGCTAATTAATAAGCTTGAACTTAATTCAAATCTGGATTAAGTCTCCATAAGCTTGGGTTTGATGTTGACTTGGAACTAAGAGATATTTTGAAACATTATAAATTCTAAAAGAAGTATAATGTTCTTCAAAAGCAAAAGCAGCAATGCAGAAAGAGAAAACTGCAAACTCAGCTTTATCAAATATACTCATGCCCACTAGCACGGGCTTAAGCATTATTCAATTTTCATAACTAAAAGCATTGAAATTTATAATCCCGAAGGACCAGAAAATATGTACTTTTTGGGTCATATAACATGAGAAAGAACAGGATTGATGCAAAGCCTAATCACAAACACACTTGTGCTACCTTTTCCTTCATACAAATGCTTTTTCACAACTTTGCAAAAAGAGTAGACCCAGATCAGATGGTTCCCATAACTTAAGAACCATCTGATCAGTGTCTGCTGTGTTTGCTTATGAAATTTTGATAGATCTGTCTCTACCTTTTGTACCAATACCAAAATCTCCAGTATGCATATGCCATTATAAAAATTCAGCTAATAAATATTCATGACATCATTATTTCTTACATGAATATGCAACAGCCAGGAAAGAGTTTAACCCTTTCCTCCATAAAAACGCCTTTCTACCCCTCTATAATAGTCACTTCTTCAAACCATTGTGATAAATAGAGCATTTGCTCCATAGGAACAAATGCTCTATTTATCACAGTGGTTTCAATACTACACAATTCTAACAATCTTTCCTTTTCTCCAGTAAATTTTCGATAGATTTATTCAAAGAGGTTGGGTCTAAAAATAGCCTATTAGGGAATGGGTTAATATATTATACAGACTGAACCTGATCCAACATGGGAGACCAGACGGGCACTATTACCTTTTATCCCGTGTCGAAATAAAATGATGTGCAGAAAAAATTCTCTTTACAAGTTGTAGACAGTCTTTTGAATGATTTCAGACTGGAGTTTGACTTCAGCTGTGAGCCTCAGATAATCTATCAGGTTGCCTTTGGAGCTTGACATTGGCATCCATTTTGGAACAACTAAATGTTGATATGCCTCCCAGGAATGTAGCAAATGTAATTGACCATTAAAAGGGGTTATATTTCTATGATAGATGTTGCTAATCAGACAAGAGACTGCATCAGTCTGTCTGAATAGAACTTTTGTCAGAACTCCAGATAAGATGCATAAATTAAAATATTTTCAAGTCTAATGTCTTTATTTCTAGATCCCCACCAAACACTATGTTGTGACCACTCTTTAGAATTGTCTCTTCCAGATGCTACAAATGTCATCTGCTTTTATTTTTCATTTATTTTAAAAAATATAGAATATCAAATAGAATGGATCCTGATGAGAGTTAATTCTGCATCTCATCTGATCATCCAGACTATGCAATTAGGCAATAAAAATTTGCCCCTAACGATGAAAGTGTTAATGAAGATGAAGTGACATCAAATAGTGATGGGCACCTGTGCGAGTGCTAATTGATTGGCATATGCTTATCTGGACACAATCTTGTGCCACAGCCAGTCTTTGCAGGAACGCCACCATGATTAAGCTTGTAAGTGTGCATTGACTTGTTACCCCTGCCACATGGAATCAGGTTGTAATTGATAGAAGTAATCATTGTTAATAAGTCCAGACAACTATGATCAGGGGAAATTTTACCATAGAGTTGATTAACACATGAGTAATATTTGATGCAATTTGTCTTGAATGTTTTACATACTTTGATAATGATTATCCCTTTACTCTATAAATTATGCCTTTCTAAACCATTGCAAAAAGAGAAGACCCAGATCAGGGTCTGCTCTGTTTGCTTATGGTATTATATAGATGATGCTTTGATTTCTGCCATGGTCAAAAGTTCACATGCTCATGTACATGTACTTGTATAAACAATAATCTAATGAGGTTCATGATGTCATTATTTCTTACATGAATATTCATGGAGTATAGGGTTAAGTAAAACCTCTCTAACATAATGACTACACAAAAGCTGTCTAATTCTTGGTCCTATAGACAGTAGCTAATCATTCTCATACAAGGACTGATTATGCACAATCTAAGTATTGTGTCCAAGAATATTCAGTAGGTACAGTAAAACCCCTCTAATGCAACCACCAAAATGGGCATGATTCTGGGTGACAGAGGCAGGTGGTAGCTTAATGCAGGATGAAAGTTATGCAGGAGCTTTCTGCATTACTTTTGTCCTGCATTAAGCAGCCACCTGCATATTAAGGCAGAAATGTTTATTCATTAAGTGGTCGCATTAGAGGGGTTTTACTGTATTGAAATTTGGAACAGATATTATAGAACAGGGAAAGGGTTAAACTCCCGGAATCAGACTCGTTTATAATGTTTGCTTAATTAAGACTCGTGTTTACTGAATGTCATAAGTATCACTACAGCATATTCTTTCACGAATCCTTGAGTGAGAAAACAATTATAGGGGACGCATCATCTTTACAAGCATCTCAAGAGTTTCCATGGCAATTGGCTCTTTTACTCAGGAACCTCTTGTGAGGATACAAGTTATGAACATAAAATTGGTCCTTGACAAATAGTGTTCTTTTTGAAGAATAGCTGACTCCCACATACACATTGTACCATTTACAATACTTCACTTATCGCTGATACTTGGGCAAATAATATAGACCCTGATCAAACTGCTTGTGATCAGGGTCTATATTATTTGCTAATCCATTAGTTTAACGCATTCCCTCATAGGATATTTTTAGACCCAACCTCTTTGATTAGATCTAGTAAAAAGGAGCATTAACTAGAGGAAAGAAAATACTAGAATTTTGCAATTTGAAACCATTGTCATAAATAGAGCTCCTATAGGAGCAAACTCTCTGTTTGTCACAATGGTTTCAAGAAGTGGTTATTACAGAGGCGTAAAAAAGGAGGAAAGGGTTAATTCAAAATAATCAAAGCAGTTTCAAATTCACTTATTCAGCTTTATAAATCAGCTGAGAGTGGAAATGATATGTGTCCAAATATTTAGCGTTAACCCTGTACTCCATAAATACACCTTTGCAAACAGAGTAGACCCAGATCGGAGCCGTCTGATCAGCATCAGCTCTGTTTGCTTATGTATTAAATAAAGATATAATTATACAATTTCTACCATGGCAAAAACTTCCTATGTACTGTGCTATTATAAATAATGATCTAATTAATATTCATGATGTCATTTTCCGACATGACTATTCATGGAGGAAAGGGTTAATATGGAAATCTAAGAGTATTTACTTGTGCTATCAAATACCGGCTGGCTGTAACTCATTAACACTGCATGCTAAGTAATTTTGTCATCTGCTCAATTGTCGTCTGTTGCTCATTTGTGGTCTGCAACATTTTCTGATTTTTTTTACAGAAGCTGAGTCTGATTGACAATTAACAGTAACTTGTTTTGATCTCTGATCAGGCCCCACAAGTTGTAGGGCATGATCTGGATAAAAACTATTTGCACAGGTCATAAATGGCAGGAGAAGAGCTTGGCAAAGTTTTGAAATTCATTGTGGATCATTTACAAACATTATGCAGGGGAGAAGGAAAAACTTGATTTATGAGAGATTCACTAAATGCATGTACCATAATTATTATAAGACTGGTGCAGCAGTTAATAGTTATCTCGTCAGTCTCTGAAATTGGACACTATCACATGGACACTCATAGCATGCCAACTTTATCATTCTTGACACTCCTGATTCTGTTTGTTTATGGATTCTGTTGAAGTGAATGCAATGTGAGTGGCAAGCAATGTGGATCAAGATCACATGACACTGAATAATCCACTGGATCTCGAAGGCCATTTAGTCAACATTTAGGTTTGGATTTCAGTTTCTGGCATGCAAAGTGTTGAATCCAAGCAGACATTGCTGTTCATTATGTTACAGATACCCATTAATTCTTCATCTGACAGACTTTAATTACATTCTTTTGTAAAATGTGCAGGGGGACATGCTAATAGTATGGAAATAAAACTGCACAGTGTGAATCATTAAATTGTGATGATCCGGAGAAGAGGATTCCACTGCACATTTATGAAACTTCTACATACATGTACATCATTTGAACATTAACCCCTTACTCCACAAATATGCTTTTCTATGCAAATAGAGCAGACCCAGTTCAGACGGCCCCTGCAACATGCTCCTGCACTGTTTGCTTATGGAATGATACAGATTTGGAATTTTTTAACACGGTAGAATCTGTAGAGCTATATCTGTATTAATATCATAAGCAAACAAGAGCAGAGTGCTGACCCTCGTGAGACAGCTTCTATAGGAGCCGTCTCATCTGGGTCTACTCTGTTTGCAATACGAATCATGAATATTTATTAGCTGACTTTTAATAATGGTATTTTGAAAAACAGGATTTTTTTAACCATTTCCTCATATTGATGCCTTTGCAAAAGTAACTTTATGAAACCATTGTGATAAATAGAGCATTAATTTTGTTCCATAGGAGCAAATGCTCTATTTATCACAATGGTTTCAAAACTACACAATTCTAAAATTTTACTTTTCTCCAGTAAATTCTCCTTTTTGGTAGATTTATTCAAAGAGGTTGGATCTAAAAATAGCCAATGAGGTAAAGGGTTAATACAGAATGATGCTCTGACCAAAAGTAATTACATGGACCAAGGGCTGCTGTGTGTTCAGTTTATTTTAATGGTTTGTGATTTTTGATCACATCCTTCCATCAGATAGTTATAATTGCACAAGGTGATGTTCTTTTTCATATTTACTAGGTAGCTAAAACTCAATGACAGATCTGTTTCTATCTATATATATTTGAATATATGAATGATGCTTGGAGGTCCTTTTAATGTTTGTCTGATTTTGGGTAATGGGCAATAAAGCTTGTGTTAGTGCTTGTGGTCCTGTAAGAAGATTGAATGAGCACTTGGTAGGCAGTGAAAATTGGTTTGCAATCTGTCAGTTTAATTGGCACACAGCATCATCTATACATTCCTAGCAGAGTCCACCTGTCAGGTCTTGCTAAAAACTCTCTCAAAAGATTTTCTCTTAGTCTGTAACCTGAATATACAAAAGTTTTTGCAAGTAATTCTTAAAAGGATTTATATGTGTAAAGATGTTGAGCCATCTGATCTGGGGCTAATCTGTTTGTGAATGCGTGAAAATGTGTTTATATGAGGTCAAGGGTTAATGGTTGAGTAAAAATTTATCTGATGAATATTCATATACAACCTCTAGATACAACCTCTCTGAATAAATCTACCGAAAAGAAGCATTAACTAGAGAAAAGGAAAAGTTTAGAATTTTGTTGTTTGAAACCATTGTGATAAATAGAGCATTGGTTTCACAAAGTGACTTTTACAGAGTCATCCCATATGAGGGAAAGGGTTAAGACAAGTTGTGCTGTAAATTGTTCCTTTGGATGATTTCATTTGTTTCTTTGGGAGCAATTTGTTTATACTTTCTCATACAACTGCATATACATTATTTAAGATTGATTTACTTGTATGAACATATTGATCAAGCTGGATAATTTTATGGGAAGCATGAACACATTATTTCTGGATGAAGTCTTTGACTGCTAGCTGTGAATTTGCAATAACCGATGAAAATGCAAGTAACTTGTAAGGCATTTAATATAAGCAGAGCTCCAGATAAGATGCATAAAATAAGATACTTTCATGTATAACTTCTTTTTTCTCTCCAACAAACCCTATGTTGTTACCACTCTTTAGAATCGTCTCTTCGAGATGATTTTAAAGAGTGGTAACAACATAGGGTTTGATTTGAGTATGCACCGTTATCTGTAGCTCTGTATAAGCATTCAAACTCTTTGATACTCAGACTGATCTTTTTTCCTGTATGTCAGCCACCTGATCAAGGTCTGCTCTGTTTGCTTATGAAATTATAATAGATCTGGTTCTACATTTCAGTCTCAGCCAGAAAATACTAATGTGCCATTATAATGAATGATCTAATTGATATTCATGTCATTATGTCTTTCATTAACCCTTTACTCCATGAATATTAATGCAAGAAGTAATGATATCATGAATATTAATGAGATTAATTTGTTATAATAGCGCATGGACACGGGAATGTTTAGCCATGGCAGAAACTGTAGAATCATATCTACATTATTTCATAAGCAAACAGAGCAGACTCTGAACTGACTGCTCCTATAGAAGCTGTCTGGTCTGGGTCTACTCTGTTTGCAAATGTGTGAAAAAGCGTTTATATGAGATAACGGGTTAATTGTCTTACAACGAAAGTATCCAGTTGTCTGTGAGATATGGCAGTATACACTTAATGAGATAATTTCCTGACATATAAAATGTATCATTTATTTCATTGTTGCTATATTACGTTTTGGTATTAACCATGTTTTTTTGTTTTATCTTTTCAGGTAAGTGTACACTGGTTTATACAAGAGAACTGCAGTGGGTTCAGAATGATTGGCCAGAGATAAGTACCAGAAATAAGTAGAACCTATACATAATGACCATCAGAGCTCCAGATAAGATGCATAAATTGAAATATTTTCACGTATAACTTCTTTATTTCTCCACCAAACCCTATGTTGTGACTACTCTTTAGGATCGTCTCGAAGAGATGATTCTAAAGAGTGGTCACAACATAGGATTTGGTGGAAAAATGACGATTTTATTATTGTGTCACTTGCCGAGAGGCAGTGTGTCACTTAAGGATCACTTTTCCGCCGTCTGTCTGTCTCCATCAGTCACATTTTCTTTTTTTGGCTGTCCTTTCTAAACTAATCACTATAGAGCTTTCAAATTTCACATTTGACTTCCTCTCATTGAGGACCATGGATGTAACTAAGGTCCATCACTCTGCATGCAATACTTTTTAAGTTATTCCCCTTTGTTCTGATTTTCGCACTCCAGCATATTAACAGTTTTTGTGTCAGCTGCGAGCAGGTGACACATGTGTTCCTCCGAACACTCTTGTTTGAGACGCACCACCGTTGTCTGTACCTCAGGACCATTCTGTGAATATAGATGGAATCTTTAACAACAGGTGGCTACTTAAGTGTAGAATGAAACTGAGGCATAACTGTCATCCTCCTTTAGGCTATCACCTGTCTTTAACCCTTAACTCCATGAATATTCATGTAAGAAATAATGATATCATGAATATTGTAACCCTTTACTCCATAAATATGTCTTTCTACATCTTTGCAAACAGAATGGACCAGATCACGCACAGCTCCTATAAGGGCCTTCTGATCAGGGTCTGCTCTGTTTGCTTAAGATATGACCTTGGTAAAAAATTCCTTTGTCCAGGTGCTGTTAAACCAATAAATGTAATTAGTATTTGTGATTATTTCTTACATAAATGTTCATTGAGTAAAGAGTTAAGCATGCTAAACATTACTCATAATTATACTCTGAAATTTGATGATAAAATGTATCGGTAAGAATACATGTCAATATTTGATTCTTTAAGTTTTGTCTCACTCAAAATTCAACGGCTGGAAAATATGGCACAAAACTTAATTAATTCCCTATATAGTCAGCTGTGAGATTCCTTTCAGATTTTTCTGCACTTGAATTACTTGAATTAATGGCCAAAATAAAAATTAAAGATTCAAACATTGAAATGTTTACTTTTTATAAAACTTTTGCATGGGAAACTTGTTGCTATAGTTTAACCCTTTCCTCCATAGGCTATTTTAAGACCCAACCACTTTGAATCAATCTACCCAAAAGGAGCATTAACTAGAGAAAAGGAAAATTTAGAATTTTGTATCACAATGGTTTTGCAAAGGAGTAGAAAGGTGTATTTATGGAGGAAAGGGTTAAACAATTATGACAGCACATTTGTCTCAGCAACTTGTATATTGCAGCATACAGACTCTTGATGTTTTATTTCACATGCTTTTGAGGGTTTGACTTGAATTCTGTTTTGATGTGGGGATAGATACAGGTAGTTCTGCGATACTGCTGATGGGAACTGTTCCAGCATATAAAACATTAAGGCAGTGCCCCAGATTATCTTCTTATCAACAGAGTACTTTGATGGTTTGGTAAGCCCTGAAGTGTTTATATTCTACATAGAATAATATTAAGTTACCATGAAATTTTGTAGAATAAATCCTCTGGGTCTCAATAGACCACTCAGAAGAATTGTTTGTATGCCCGGCCAAAGCTTGCTTTGGTGGCCTATAAATTTTAGTAATCAAACTGAAGCTTAGCTTGTCTGAAGCATATCTCCTACATCACTTGAGATACAAAAATGTAGGAATGCCAAATTTAGTGTGTGAGTACATCTTGGGATGGTAGAGTGTCACATACTGTTTTCAGGTCACTGGTGACATTGACCTTGACCTCTGACCTAAACTACAGTAAAACCTTGTCTGGAGCATGTCTTCTGCATTACTTGAGACAGGAAAACCAAATTTGGTGTGAGAGTATATCTTGGGATTGTTGAGTGTCATGTGCCAGTTTTAGTTCATTGTGACCTTGACCTGACCTCAGGTATAGAAAAACATTGTCTCCTATATTTCTTGAGTAAGAAATGTCAGTGTGAGTACATCAAGGGATGACAGAGTGCCATGTACCATTTTCTGGTCACTGTGACCTTGTTCTTTGACCTCAATGGTTGAAAAACCTTCACACTTGTACTTAAAAATGGGTATTTTACGTTATGGCCGCATTGTTGCTTAGTCGTTTCTTGTTTAAGGTATTTTTAGTTCAAATTCAGGTCACACTGTGCAGTCTTGTAGTTTAATTTAGCAATAGTATATACAGATTTGGTGGTCTATATATAAGGGAGGTTGTAAGAACAGGAACATCCATTCTAGCTAAGTACCCAAAGTCTTTTTAGCTCGTCTATTTCGAAGAAATCACGAGCTATTGTCGTAACTGCGTCGTCCGCGTCCGAAATCTTAACATTGACCATAACTTCTTCAATTTTTCTTTTACAACCTTCATTTTTGGTATGCATGTTCATCTTGACAAGGCCTATCCACACATACCAAAATGATAACAGACGAGTGTTCTCACCCGCTTGCGGTGCTCTTGTTAATACTACTACCTTTGAATGAAAAAGGGGATGACATTGATAAATTTCAAGAAGTCACGATGTTAAAAATTCAGTGAAAATGATGGCCTGTTTTATGTAGATGCTGCATGGAAGACCCCTAGATTGGATAACACATGATTTTCTGTGTAAGCAGTAGTTGATTACCTATCAAAAGTCATAGTATTTGTCTAATATGCCTCCTTCAGAATCACGGGGTATTTGTTTGTCCTTCTTAAGACACCCGACACCTGTGATATTGAATGTATGATACCAAAGTTATCCATCTTGTGATAAGTCTGACCTTAAGTCACCTATATTAACACAATATTACATTGTCGAAAAATTTCTTTGCTCACCTTAGGTTACAAATGGATTAAAAGATTGAAGAGTTTCAAAGGGAGACCATTGCATTGTGTAGAGTTGAATGGGCCCAGCATGATAGGGAATATTATCGAAAGAATGAGGGATTGTACACTCAATACACTATTCAGCAGGGATCAAGCGTGTTATGTATTGACATAATGTTAGCAACAAAAGTCACAGTAATTTACGACATCAATGAGGTTGTCCAACTTATAGCTAAACCTGGTACCCGACACCAGATTCATTGTTACTCTCTTGTCGTGATTTGAAATGGGAAGAGGTACAAAGAATACCAGCAAAACTCTAATTTGTGTAAGATTGAAATGTGTTCCCTTCCAACCATCTATTCTCAATAGATGTGTGTAACATCTAGTGTTCTAGTATTAATTAATGGGTTGGTGTTCTTAATTGTCTCTTTCTTTATTTAACCCTTTCTCTCATGGACATTTTTAGCTTGTCTGTTTCGAAGAAAAGTCGAGCTATTGTGATCACTGGGTCGTAGTCGTTGTCACTGTCATTGTCGGCGTGCAAAAACTTTTATGTAGCTCATTACTCGAAAAGTATAAGAGGTATTAACATAAAACTTCATAGGTGGGTAGATCTCATTGAGGAGAGGGCCCCTACATAAGAACCATAACTCTTGATTTCAATAATTTGGAGTTAGGGCCCTTTATTATTTTTATGCCCCCCAGATAAGATCTGGGGGGCATATTGTTTTTGCCCTGTCTGTCTGTCTGTCTGTTTGTCTGTTTGTCTGTTTGTCTGTTTGTTTGTCAGCAACTTTAACATTGGTCATAACTTTTGAGCCAGTACAGATAGAGACTTGATATTTGGTATGCATATGTATCTCATGAAGCCGCACATTTTGAGGGGTGACATGTCAAGGTCAAGGTCATCCTTCAAGGTCAGAGGTCAAATATATGGGTCAAATCACCTACTTTAACATTGGCCATAACTTTTGGACCAGTAGAGATAGAGACTTGATATTTGGCATGCTTGTGTATCTCATGAAGCCGCACATTTTGAGTGGTGACATGTCAAGGTCAAGGTCATCCTCAGGGTCAAAGGTCAAATTGTCTGTTTTTTGTCTGTAACATTAACGCAACTTTAACATTGGTCATAACTTTTGAGTCGGTACAGATAGAGACCTGATATTTGGCATGCATATGTATCTCATGAAGCTGCACATTTTGAGGGGTGACATGTCAAGGTCAAGGTCATCCTTCAAGGTCAGAGGTCAAATATATGGGTCAAATCACCGACTTTAACATTGGCCATAACTTTTTGACCAGTAGAGATACAGACTTGATATTTGGCATGCTTGTGTATCTTATGAAGCTGCACATTTTGAGGGGTGAAATGTCAAGGTCAAGGTCATACTTCAGGGTCAAAGGTCAAATTGTCTGTTTCTTCGTCTGTAACTTTAACATTGGTCATAACTTTTGAGCCAGTCCAGCTAGTGACTTGATATTTGGCATGCATATGTATCTCATTAAGCCTCACATTTTGAGGGGTGACATGTCAAGGTCAAGGTCATCTTTAAAGGTCAGAGGTCAAACATATGGGTCAAATCACTGACTTTAACATTGGCCATAACTTTTGAACCAGTACAGATAGAGACTTGATATGTGGCATGATTGTGTATCTCATGAAGCTGCACGGTGTGAGGGATGAAATGTCAAGGTCATTCTTCAAGGTCAAAGGTCACCAACTTCAAATTGGCCATAACTTTTGAACCAATAAATTCAAATTGGCCATAACTTTTGAACCAATAGAGATAAAGTCTTAATATTTGGTATGCATGTGTATCTCATGAAGCTGCACATTTAAGGGGATAACATTTCAAGGTCAAGGTCATCTTTCAGGTTCAAAGGTCACTGACTTTAACATTGGCCATAACTTTTAAACCAGTAGAGATACAGACTTGATAGTTGGTATACATGTGTTTCTCATTTTGCTGCACAGTTTGAGGAGTAACATGTCAAGGTCAAGGTCATCCTTCATGGTCAAAGGTCACACACTTTAACATTGGCCATAACTTTTGAACCAGTAGAGATACAGACTTGATATGTGGTATGCATGTGCACCCCATGAAGCTGCACAGTTTGAGGGGTGACATGTCAAGATCAAGGTCATCCTTTAGGGTCAAATATCATATCGAGGGGGCATAGTGTTTCACAAACACATCTTGTTTTATTTTTTTTTTAATTTAGCTGGACAAGCACCAAATCTGACGAGCATAACGGCACTGCACGCGGCTCTTGTTATGCATAAATTTATTATATTGTTTGTAAAAGAATGGAAGGGAATTTAATAGAATATATTTTTGAAATTACTTATAAACCACACAGATTTTGAGAAAATTAGATAAGTAGAAGATAATTTTTAAATTTCTTGTAAACCAACGAGACAGATTTTATGTTTTATACCAAGCTGCTAATCCTTGTTATCTGTTGTCCAAGCTTTTAAATCTGTGCTTGCTAGCAGTGAATTCATAATAATCTACGCAAGCAGTTTAGATCCGCATGAGATCACAAGTAAGTCAGTGTCCTCATCAGGATCCAAACTGTTACTCTGACTGAATTTTTGAAGTGATATGAACCTTTCCTTCATGAATATTCATGTAAGAAATAATTATAACATCATAGATATTAATTAGTTTTAATTTGTTATAATAGTTCATTGAGAGAGGAAACTTTGGCCATGGCAGAACCTGTAGAATCCTATCTATATCATATCATAAGAAAACAGAGCAGACCCTGATCAGGCGGCTCTCATAGGAGCTGTCTGATGAGAGCCTACTCTGTTTACATAGGCATAGAAAAGTGTATTTATTGAGTAGAGGGTTAAAGAAAAACTAACTTCCATTTTTTCAGCTGATGACAATTTTTTCCAAATTACAATATTAATTTAGCTTGCAAAGAGTTTAGAAGGCTGTTCTGGAGCTGATGGATGCCGCTAATGAGGAGCAAAGACACCATGTGATGATTGACAAGGATTTTCCATCACACTAAATTAGATGACATAGTCCCTGGAGGCTTAACTTTGTTAGCTCAATTGTTTTTGACCAGTTCTAGGGGTGATGAAGAGGACAGAATTTACATATTGGCTATAAATATTCATGATTGCTGTAACTATATGGTAATGTCACTGGTCTAGGGATATACCATAAGTTTTGTATTTTTCTAAATCAATAGATCAGTGCTAAATAGCTGGTAACCTAAGATGCTTTGAAAGTATGTCATAAATTTATGTAACTTAACAAATTACAGTTTGGTGTTTTCTCTTATCCGTAAAGATAAATGTTCACCGAAACTTTGTGATCTGTCTGTCTGGATTAGTAAGTCTGAATTTTAGAAGATTCCCTTGACAGTTGCTGTTCATTTATATGGGCTGAGTTGGCAATAAATGTCTGTTAAATGTGCTTTCATTCTTTCTAGGACATGAACGTTTCTATAGTAGCCATCTGATCTGAGTCTTCTCTGCTTGCAAATGTATGAAAAAGGGTTAAGGGTTTATATGAATGAAAGGGTTAAAACATTTTCAAGAATAGCTGCTTAATTTCTCCAACAAACCCTGTACATGCATTTTGATGATTAAAGAGTGGTCACGACATAGGATTTTGATGGAGAAATGACTATTTTATCATTTTAATCCATTCCCTCATATTGACGCCTTTTGTTGCCGCTGTAAAAGTCACTTTGTGAAACTATTGTGATGAATAGAGCATTAAAATTTTGCTTTTATGGAGCAAATGCTCTATTTATCACGATGGTTTCAAATTACACAATTTAGTAAATGCTCCTTTTTGGTAGATTTATTCAAAGAGGTAAGATCTAAAAATAGCCTATGGGTTAATAATACACGCCTTTATCTATCTAGTGCTCTGATTATACCATTTCAGGATTTAAGCAAATCACATGTCTAAGCAAGAAAGTAATTGTGGTCAAAATCTTGATGGAAAAGAATGAAATAATATTTTTGTAAAGAGAAATGGTTTTGATTAAACTGCACTGAAATTCAAAGGGGAAAATGATAGCAAAAATTATATGCAAGACAATGTGAAGAGTCCATATTTCATAGCTGCTTGTCACATCTGTTAAGTACAAAGATACTATTCAGATGGAGACAGGTTTCTAAATAGCATTCATGAGGACAATATCACAAGCTGAAAGGATATGGGAGGAGAATTTTCAATTATGACTTAATGAAGGCTCATTTCCACCCAGCACTACATGGGATTAAGTAAATACCAAGTGCATTTTTAATTGTCAGCACCCAATATTGTATTGTTTGCAGATACAAAGACACTGTCATAAAGGCTCTTTCAGAGATCAAACGACTTTAAAAGTTTTGTGACAAATCTTTTTTGAAGAAGCTATGAGATGATTGACAATTACCCAAACAGTGCTTGTTATGGCACAGTCTTTGGGTGGAAATATTTAGAAATTAGCCTGTTGTCACAAGGCTCGTAAAGAAACGACTATGCAGTTATCGAATATTTTCAAAATGAAAAATTCTCTTGTGAATTAATGAGTAATATTGGAGCAATTGAAGTGAACAAATGTACTTTCTTCAACTTAAGTAGTATTTGTGTCTCACTGGGTTTGCCTCGATTATTACTTGTATATTTCAATTTAAGAATGTGAAGAAATTGTATTTAGGTCTATTCAGTTATAGACACATGGGTGCACCAGTGGTGTTCAGGTCCCTGGTTTTCGTTATTGGCATGCAGCATACATGTTTTGGGATTTATAATCCCATAGAATTTCATTTTTTTTTTCAAATTTCTTAGCCCTTTCCCTGTTGAATATTCATGTAGATATAATGACATCATGAATATTGATAAGCTGATTTTTGTAGTGGCATATATACACAGGATTGGTTAGGTATTGGTAGAAACTGGAAAGTCAGATATAAGAGGGAAAGGGTTAATTCTTGATACTCTTTTTTGATTTGATCTATCTAAGTAGAATTTAACAAGATTTTTCATCATCGTAAAGGTATTGTTTACTACTTGGCTGATATTTTAAGATAGTGTTGCTTGTCAAGTTGAATATTTTTTTTAACCTTTAATTTCCTTCATAGTTACACCTTTTAGTGTGCTGCTTTCATTATATCTTTTTTGTCCATAATATTCAGCAGGTATTGATATTTGGAATAAACATACCAGTAGAATAGGGAAAAGTTAAATAATATTCCTGATGTTATTATTTCTTACATGAATATTCATGCAATGCAAGGTTAATGAATATTTGGCAACTGTATGTCTTCACAGAAAAAACAACCACTTTAATGAGACTGTTGAATTTTGGCAAAGATATATTCTGTGCACTAGCATTCATCAGGTAAAGACTGTTCATTATGTCTGTTTAAAGAGTGCCAGATAAGATGCGTAAATTTAAACATTTTCAACAATAGCTCTTTTATTTCTCCAACAAACCCTATACTGTCACCACTCTTTAGAATCGTCTCAAAGAGACGATTCTAAAGAGTGGTCACAGTATAGGGTTTGGTGGAGAAATGACGATTTTAGTATTTAGGTACGCACCTTTATCTGTAGCTCTGTGTTTATTATTAAATTCAACAGATAAACTTACTTACAAGCCACTTCATGAGATGGCATACACCTATTACTTTGTTAAAACGTTGCACCTTGTTTCTGTTTTGAACCTTGTATATGCATGTACGGTATTAAGATTTAAGTACACTAGAGATAATAGGGTCAGATATTATCAGAAGGTAGTTTTTCACCCTGGGTATTGCAGGAATGTATAGCTTATGGTCTCTGATAACAAATAATCCTTTCTGTTTTCCAACAGCAAGTGGAAATTGTCTTAGTGACAACAGTTTTGAGAGGTTGTTTATACAGTCGGCCCATGGGAGAAATTTTATATCTCCCCAGTGTCCTATATGCCAATCTTACAGTTATTATCAAACCTGGCATGTATTTTTTATACTGTTTCCTTGTAACTTTTTTTTTAATTCTGGTTTTTGCTTTTTTTTGCCCACACCCCTACCAGGTTTCTTTTTAACCCATTACCTGATGAGTACTAGTGTAAGAAATAATGGCATCACAAATTATAAGTTAAGTTTTACTATGGTAACAAATAAATTGTTTACCGTGGCAGATTCATGTATATTTTATTCTATAAGCAAAACAAGCCGACCCTGATAGGTGGCTCCTACAGGAGCGGACTGTCTTGGTGTACTCTACTTGCAAAAGTATCAGAAAGTCTACTCAGTCAGGTAATCGGTTAAATATATGAAAAACTAGTCATAATATGTAATGCAGATGAAAAGCATTTTTACCACAAGAATAAAGAGTGTGACTATATTCAACAGTAGGGTATCTCACATGAATTTGGTTAACCCTTTATAATTCCTTTTGCTAGTGATAATTTTATATTTCATTGATGGCCGTATACATTCTTCCAGTAGTGATCAATTTCTAGTTCACTGGTGGACATGAACTCTGGAGTTATTTATGATTGATTATGGGTAATTTAGCCCATTTGTATTCAGTGGAACATGAACCACAGTGTGTCACCGAGATGAACTGTGGCTCGGGTGCAAACAAATATCTCATGTTTTCATACCTATCCTTCACTGGTCTCTGGTCCTGTAGTGGACAATGAAAAGTGATAAATTTAAATTAGCTGTTGGTGCATATTGATGACCAGCCTAACCAAGCAGAGATAGTCTGCCTTGGGGGTATGAGTTTCACAAAGGGCAGAAATATGGCGCAGACCAAGCTGAAACAAGTAAAACTGTCCAGTGAATAGGAAGATCATGGCCAGTCATGGATAGTAAATAAGATAGAATGTAAGCAAAAGAATGTAAGCAAATGAAAGCAGTGGTGTTTTGTATATCCCTTTCCCTGTTCTTCATTTATTCCAAATTTCAATACCTATTGAATATTTATAGACAAAATAGTTATAACGAAATATGGAAGGTGGAACATTGTAGTCATTTTAGAAAGTAAAGAAACATCTTTCAAATTCCATTAGCAAACAGAGCAGATCCTATAGGAGCCATCTGATCTTGGTCTACTCTTTTTGCAAATGTGTGAAAACATGTTTACATGAGGGAAAGGGATATAACCCATTGGTGGGAGCCATCTAGCGTTTTGATCCACAGTAAAATACAGTTAGAATATTTATTTTTAACCGGGTTTTCCACGGAAAATCCAGTTATTGAAATGGTCATGGTGATGTACGGCGGTTGGGCGGTTGGGCAATAATTTTGTCGCCATTGTACATACATACTTCAAACTTGGCATGCATGTGCAACTTATGCAAGCGAATATTTTTAGGGGTGACTTTTTGAGGTCACGGTCATACATCAAGGTCAAACGTCATATTGGGGGCATAGTGTTTCACAAACACATCTTGTTGAAATTTAAAGTAACTGTTAATTTAGGAACCTTACAATGTCCTTGACACTGAAAATAAACATTCTGCTATTGTTAGTTGAATAAGTATTTTAAGATCCATTTCAAGAAGAGGTATTTGCCATCTCTTGCCTCTGTTATGAGCCATTAGTACTTACAGTCATATACTCTAGCTGTTTTGGCACAAATTTTAGACAGTAACAGTTCCCACACTTGCTAAAGAGACAGAGAGAAAAATTATTCACTAACAGACAAATTATGCACCACATCTCGTCAAACCTCCCCTATCGCCTGCCAAGTGACAAACTTGAGCCAATAGTTTAGAATTCCATGAGATGGAATCGGTTCCAAAACAATTACAGTGGGAATCTGTGACAGATGGAAAAGCAATTAAGTATTCAAATTCCATTTTGCAGAAGACAGTATGCTGTAGGAGCTTCATAAACATGAGCAAGTTATCAAATATTTGTCATTTTCTGAGTGGTAATAATACATGTACATGCATGGGTATTTTGATGCTGTTTGAGATTGACAGAACTGTTTTGAATTTGTATGTGTTGCAATATTAGCATATCTGTAATTGTGCAAATATTTTTAGGATGTGACGGCCATTATATTATGTAGAGAACTAGGTAATGCCTTGCCCATCCATGCATCCCTTTGATTCTGTCCAGGCCATAACTAAATGTTGTATTGACTGAATTCAAATATTTATCAGACAGTGTGTCATGAACAAGAACCATAATTAGTACTACATGTACCCCTTTTAACCCTTTCCCTGTTTATTCCAAATTTCAATACCTACAGTACTGAATATTCATGGACAAAGTAGTTATAATGAAATATGGAAGGTGGAACATTGTAGCCATTTTAGAAAGTAAAGAAACAATTCTTTCAAATTCCACTAGCAAACAGAGCAGACCCTGATCAGACAGCTCCTATAGGAGCCATCTGATCTTGGTCGACTCTGTTTGCAAATGCATGAAAGCACGTTTATATGAAGGTAAGGGTTAAATTGTCTCAATTTAGATCACCTCATGCTTAAGATGAGCTTTTGATATATATAATACTGTGTCCGTCATTGTGTGCCATCAGTCCATCATCAACTGTTTACTTCAAAGAACATCTCTAAAATGCTTAAGCCAGTTGTGACCAAAGTTCACAGGTATAGTCCTTGTGAGGTCCTCTTCCAGTTTGCATGTACAGAATAGAAATCCATACAGAGTTCTGGTTGCCTGAGCGTCTTAGATGGTATGGACACGTGGTTCATTCCTCATCTTGCATCAAGTCTGTCACCAATATGAAGGTGCCATGTTCAAGAGTGCGCGGCAGACAAAGAAAGTCATGGTCAGTGTGTAAAGGCTGATATTAGCGTATGCAGCCTTGGTGACCTCGATCCACTCGACAGAGCTATATGGAGATTGCGTGTTAGACGAACTAGCCGCCTGCTGCCTACCTCAGCTGCTGGGACACCCGCAGCAGATGACAAATAATATCAGGATCAAGTCAAGTCAAGTCAAGTAGCATAGATGTTCTTGTTGGTGTAGATGCTTATAAGCTTGTAAAGGATATTTGCCACTTTTGAACATGGCATGGATTGCGACACTCTTAGTAGCAAATATGGCAATGAATTATAGTAAGGTGTGTCAGTGGTAATGCTTTCAAAAGTGCACATAATGTCACATTTTTGTGAATGATGCTTTGTACTCTATGAAAATTCACGTATGAAATAACTTCATGAACATAAAATTAATGATTTTTTAGAGTTCCATATGACCACAAGATTTGTTGGCCATGGCACCCGCTGTAGAATCAGACCTCTACAATTCCATAACCCATTCCCTCATATTGACTGCTTTTGACGCCTCTGCAAAATTCACCTGTTTAAACAATTGTGATAAATAGAGCATTTGCTCCCATAGGAGCAAATGCTCTAAAAAAATTTATCACAATTGTTTCAAACTACACAATTCTAACATTTTCCTTTTCTCTAGTTAATGCTCCTTTTTGGTAGATTTATTCAAAGAGGTTGGATCTAAAAATAGCCTATGAGGTAATGGGATAAGAAAACAGAGCAAACCAAGATCAGATGGCTCCTGAAAGAGCCATCTGATCTGGGTCTTATCTGTTGCGAAGGCATCAAAAGGCGTTTCTATCGGGTAAAGGTTTAATATCTTATGTCAAGGAAATATTGTATCATTGATGAAAAATGTGTCCCCACAAAATATTTGACTGTCTGTAGTCGTATATTTACTTGATTACTTTTTCCATTTGTTTTTTTACCATACCAGGACGATATATTTCACGATATCTCTGGGTTCATCAAAAACTCTTATTTGTTGTGAACCCACCATGAAAGGAGAGCTTCTGTCATTGGGACTGACTACACAATAGTATGTTTGTTAAGAAACCCTACTTTTGTACTGCACCTTTTCAGAGTGTCGCGCTGGGATCCATTTCAATGTACTAGGTTGTGCCGGTACCCATTTTTCACACCATGCATAAATCAGATGGTGATTTTGATTGTTGTATATTAATGTTATCATTTATACAGTCCCAATCTTAACCCTTTACAATAAAATTACTCCATGAATATTCATGTAAGATATAATAACATCGTGAATATTTAGATTAAAGGTATATATATAGACATAGGAGTTTTCTGCTATGGCAGAAACTGTAGAATCATATCTATATTATTTCATAAGCAGATAGAACAGATCCTTACAAAAAGATGGTTCCTACAGGAGCAGTCCGATCTTTGTCTACTCTGCGTAGAAAGGCATATTGATGGAGTAAAGGGTTAATTTGCAATGTATTTAAAAACAGTGTGAAACATAATCAGAGTCATGAGTAATTTCATTCAGGTTCAAACTACATGTACATGCAATTCCATATGTGAAGAAATGCTGTAATTTTTAGGCTTGTATCATACGGAATTTTAACCCTTTCCTCCATAAATACGCCTTTCTACACCTCTATAAAAGTCACTTCTTGAAACCATTGTGATAAATAGAGCATTTGCTCCATAGGAGCAAATGCTCTATTTATCACAATGGTTTCAAAACTACACAATTGTAACGTTTTCCTTTTCTCTAGTAAATGCTCCTTTTAGGTAAATTTATTGAAAGAGGTTGGGTCTAAAAATAGCCTATGAGGAAATGGGTTAAGCAAGACTTATAACAAGAGTTTTAGATTAAGAAAAGACAGAAATGGTGTTGGGTTTTTTCCAGCAAGAGTTTACAATTTCTGATAAGAAGTATTTCGATAGTAAATCAGCAGAGTCAAATCCTTTAGGGTGTTTGGGTGCAATTTGGGGTTGGACGGAAGACATGACATCTGAGAAGAAAGGAAAACACTTTGACTGGTATATAAGCTTGAAAATGTGCAGTACGTGATAAATGACCTACAGATTTTTAGTTTAGATAAACATTCCAAGGTACAATTTGCTTTCGATATCATTTTCAAAAAAACCGCTATGAATTAGGTGAAAATTGTAGTTTGAATATAACTCAACATTTATAGCCCATAGTAGGTTACAATGCTGGCAGTTGACTGTATTCTCTCTAATAAAGCCTCCCTCTGTAATATTTAAAGCTCCCTCTCAGTATTACACTCCTCCCCTTCTGGTGTTGAGGGGTAACTAACAATGATTTGCAAATGAACTAAAACGATGTAATAACCAATGAACAAATATAGATTTTAGAGAAAAAAACCCTAGATGGAAGCATAATGCAGACTGAAAACAATGCAGAAAGCACCCCTGGGATCTTTCTGCTTTGCTTTCATCTGCTTAAGCAACCACCTGTGTCCAAAATGCAAGAAGCTCCTTTTGAAAATGTTACATCCCTGGGAGTATTTATTTCAGATAATATAGTATGGTGAATACAGTAAAAACTCGACACTACGAACACTCAAATACATACCATTATTGATCTTTAACACAGGTGGCAGATTAATGCAGGGTGAAAGTCCTAGAGGAGCTTTCTGCATGGCTTTCACCCTGCATTAAGCAGCCCCCTGTCTACAAAGACATAAATTCTTCATTACTAAAAGTTCGTAATAACGAGTTTTTACTGTACTTTGAAACTTTGTAGAACCATTATAAGTTCCTTCAGAATCCTAACTTTGTCATAATTTGAACACTGATCATGGTTATATGTAATCCTTAACTCCATAAATGCCATAAGGTAAACAGAATAGATCCATAACAGAATGGGCTCCTGTAGAGCTGTCTGATCAGGGTCTACTCTGGTTTGCTAAAGAAATAACATGGATCTGATGTTTCTGTCATGGCTAATAGCATATGAACACAGACAGTTTTGGCCATGGCAGGAACTTTAAAATCAGACCTACCCGGTATATCATTTCGTAGGTAGAGATGAGACCCTGATCAATGACTCCTACAGGGGCAGTTCTGATCTGGGGCTACTCTGGAAGCAAAGGTGTTTCTATGGAATAATACAGTTTACCAGAAATGAATTAATTGACATTCATGATGGGTGAATTTTTACATGAATTATCTTTGACCCTTTCCCTCATATTAATGTGCTTTTACAAACAGAGTAGACCCAGAACAGACGGCTCCTATTATAAGGAGCCGTCTGATCAGGGTCTGCTCTGTTTGCATATGATATAATATAGATATGATTCTTCAGATTCTGCCATGACCAAACAATTCTGTGTCTATGTGCTATTTTAACAATAAAATCTAATTAATATTAATTATATCATTATTTCTTATATGAATATTCATGGAGTAAAGGGTTAAAGAAAGCATTCTAACTAATGAGCCATAGACCCCAAGAATACAAGCAACATATGGTGAAGTGTACTAGTCAAAAGAATTAGGCCTCTGATCTTGTTTTGCATTTCTGAATTGTGTTAATGTCGTATAAATAAATAAGATCAACTGGCCATGTTTGAAGGATAAATTTTCTACATTAATCCATTTGCTTAGTTTGGTAAGGTGTGGATATAGCTTTACAACATTGAAGGACATACAAGATCAGTTTCACAAAGCTAAATGTCTGTAATTATTACCCGAGGCTTATGATAAGACATTTCATATCGATGAAAGCATTCTTAACTAATGTCAAGTTTAGCCTTGATGTAATGTAAAGATCTCGTTTCAGGTCCTTTAATACATATTATTACAATTGTATTATTATCAACAATTGGCTGTAATTTGTAGGTACAAAATTAACTTTTAACATGCGAAGTAATTTGTGTCTGCAAAATTGTCAAATTCTTCAATGACATTCAATCCTTTACTGTATAAATACACTTTTTATAATGCCTTTGCATACAGCAAGACCCAGATCAAATGGCTCCTGTAGGAGCCATCTGATCAGGGTCTGCTCTGTTTGCTTATTTCATAGTGTAGATATGATATTCTACTTCTATTTCTGTCATGACAAAAAACTCTCTTGTTCATGTGTCATTATAAAACTTTTAGTTTATTAATATTCATGATGTAAATGATCAAGTTACTTGTTCATATTGCCTAACAATTACAGGCTCAGGACGAGATGTCATGCTATTTGGCATCTCAGCTGCATTGGATATTTGGCAAAGGTTATATAAATTTGGCATTAACATGCTTTCAATAAATCTATGAATGTGTAACAGTTACTGTTCTCTGCTTATTTTTGGTGAATATTGAGTGACTGGCCTTGGTTAAAGTACTATTCATAAAGCATAATATAACATAATTGGCTGGATGACAGAGACGGTTTGCCAAACAAAACAGTTCCAGAATATATACGACATGTTTTATCATACAGCAACAGCTACGGCTACATATGATAGAAATTGTTAACCCATTCCCTCATAGACTATTTTTAGACCCAACCGCTTTAAATAAATCTACCGAAAAGGAGCATTAACTAGAGAAAAGGAAGCTTCTAGAATTGTGTAGTTTAGAAACCATTGTGATAAATAGAGCATTAAATTTTGCTCCATAGGAGCAAATGTTCTATTTATCACAATGGTTTCAAAAAATGCTTTTTACAGAGGCATCAAAAGGCGTCAATATGAGGGACTGGGTTAACCCTTTTTCGTCATATAAATGCCTTTTCACGATTATGCTAACAGAGAAGACCCATAGGAGCCATCTGATCAGGGCTAAAACCTTGTATAGATCTGTTTCTGTAGTTTCTACAAATTTGAAAAAAATCTCTTGTCCATGTTCAGTTTAATAATGATTATATTCATGAGGTATGACATGTTTAATTAAACTATTGAACCAAGAAAGGGTTATACAGTTTCTGTACATGTGCAAACACTTAGTACATATACATGTACCTTACATGGAGACAAAGCTTGGGATTGCATCCAGGGATCTGGGGTCAAGGTCACACTTACTAAAAAGGTTAGATTAGTTCATGCCATTTGCTGAGGAAGTACACATTAGTGAAGAAATTATACCTTGCAGAGAGACAATATTGAAGCTTGGGATTGTATCTGAGGTCGGAGGACAAGTTCACTGCATTGAATAATAGAAATCAGTTTCTGCTGTAGTCATATTTGTACCGGTAGTCTTTTTTTCTTGAGCTTTCTATCTCTCTCTTCTCATCGTTTATGTAACTTTAACTCACATATAACCATATTGCAATTAAATATTACAAGCTCAGTGGGGAATAAAGTCTGGGGTGTGAAATTTGCTTATGACAAATATGGGATCAATAAAGCCTGAGTGGAGTCATATTTGAGAGAAATTCCTCAAAGTATGGGCATAAATTACGATAAAATGTCATAAAGATTGTGCAAAAACTTGCGGTTGTCACTTTGAAGCTGAAATGTCTCTATTTTATTGGAGTATATTACAAGCAGTCAAGCACCACGGCCCATTTATTCTGCATTTATACCGTTGAACACTGAATTTTCAAAATGGAACAGTCCATTAGTAGCTGACAATTGAGTGTATTCAATTGGAAGGGGTAAAATTTAATGAAAATATTTTGGAAAAGCGATCAGCCCCTGATGAATTGGCTGCTACATTGTATTTCTCTGATCTGGATCTGAACGGTTTGCAAATGTAGTTCAATAAGTGATTCATTCATACATTCAAAGGTCAAGTCACAACTTTGCCTGTGGCATAATATTTTACAGCAGTTTGCAAAATGTTCAACAGCTGCATCACATGACAAATTTATCTCAAGAGGGGGAGTTTTTTTGTTTTATCAAACTCGCTGCCAGTGTTGAATCTGTGATTAACCCTTTCCTTCATATAAATGCCTTTTAGCACATCTGCAAACAGAGTAGACCCAGAGTCTGCTCTCTGTTTGCTAATGGAATTTGATAGATCAGTTTCTGAAATGGCCACAATGTTCCGTTCCACCTTCCATAGTTCATTATAACTATTTTGTCTATGAATATTCAGTAGGTATTGGAAATTGGAATAGATATAGAACAGGGAAAGGTTTAACCCTTTCCTCCATAGGCTATTTTTAGACCCAACCTCTTTGAATGAATCTGCTCTATTTATCACAATGGTTTCAAGAAGTAAAAAAGTAAAGTACCTAGTTAAAGTCTACTTTCAGTCCGAATGATCGCTCAGCCGACTGTACATTTACTCCCCTGGTCATTGAATCATTGGCCTACAATATTGAGCACTGCTAACATATGGCGCAATCATGCAGCCGCAGTACCGGCGAGTGACCCTCACAGGTACCCATTTTAACCCCTGGGTGGAGAGGATGTGCGGGTGGGAGACGCGGAAAAGCGTCTCTGAAATTTCCGGATGGGACCGGGATTTGAACCCCGGACCTCCGGACTGATAGTCAAGCACGTTACCACTAGACCACCACCACCGCCACCTAAGAAGTGGTTATTACAGAGGCGTAGAAAGGTGTATTTATGGAGGAAAGGTTTAAATTGTAAACAGTTTGGATGCAGATATGAAGCATAATGGATGCAGATATGAAGCCAAGTAACTCACTGTCTGATCATGATCCAAGCTGTTTTCACTGTGGTTGTGCTCTTTGAAAGAAAAGGGAAACAAAATTAACCCATTACCTCATAGGCTATTTTTAGATACAACCTCTTTGAATAAATCTACCTATAGGAGCAAATGCTCTATTTATCACAATGGTTTCACAAAGTGACTTTTTACAGAGTCGTCAAACGTCATCAATGTGAGGGAATTGGTTTAACAATGAAATATATTGCAGACACCAAATTTTGCTTATAACAAATATGGGCGGTGAAGAAGTTAACTGCCTAATGTAATGTCATTTTATCTAGGTCTACACTAGTACTGTTAGTTTCATAATCAATTTTGGTGTCACTGCAGAATGCAAACACTAATGTAACTGAAGATTTCGGATATATCGTAAATCTGAGCTTTTGGATTTTGGAATGCGTCCAGATTATACAACCAGAAAGGTCTTCATTTAAATTTGAAAATGAGTTTCAGGTTGAGTGGCGATTTACTTAAATCAGTTTTGAGAAGCATTTAATTTGTTGACAAGAGGCTGTAAGTGTTAGCTTTCATACCTAGAGCTGCTTGAAATACTAGGCTATTTATACAGTCTCTTCTCAGTTGGTATATGCTAAGTGGGTTTCAACTAGTTCAATTAGGGTACCATTCAAATGAGAAAAATGCTGGACAGCCGCATGGTCTGGGCTCAAACCTTCTCAATAATTATGCTCATCTCAAAAGGCAGCTGTGAGTGCCATTCATGGTTTACTTTATCATCAAAACATTCACATGCATTATAGACTCCCGTTTTCTATTGAAGTTCATTTTGTTTAGGTCTTTGAAGGTCAGTATATTATTTGAGGGGCATGTATAAAAAAGCTTGTGAAAACTGGCTTTTTTAAAAACAGAGTTGAATAGGAAATATGTCTAGTTGTGTTGTAGGTAAACAAAGTCAGTCTTAACTACATCTACACCAGGTCCTGAAATAAGTTAATTGAAGTCCAAATAGTATACTGGTTCTGGGTTCCAAGCAAACACTTGATCCATACTGTTTAACCCTTTCCTTGTTCTATATTTACCGGTATTCCAAATTTCAATACCTACTGAATATTGATAGGCAAAATAGTTGGTCACAACATAGGGATTGGTGGAGAAATGATGATTTTAGTATTTGAGTACGCACCATCATCTGTAGCTCTGGACATGAAAGTCTTTTCAGACATAAGTACATATTTAGGAAACACTTAATTTTTTTGAATACCCAATTAAATTCAAAACCATTGGGTAACAGTTAAGTAAATAACCCAATTGATTTTGAAGATGTAGAGTAATATCATATTGCAGCTGAAATCTTGTCTAGGTATTTGAAAACACATGTAGCCCATCAAAATAAATGTTTGTTTATTGGAATTTTTACCTTCCTATATTTGCTGCCATTTAAACATTGTAATTACTTGGACTGTGTAATCAATATCATGTGGACTCCACATTAAGCTCGGTTTTTATTGTACATACATGTATTTTGTTAAAGTTCTTTAAACATTTGCTGGCAGTATATTCAGTTGCCTCAAGAACTACAATTGGTCAATAGAAGTTATTTATAACTTGGTAGAAAATAGAAACTAGTTCCTTCAGTTTTCAGGTTTAGCAGAACCTGTCGTAAGATACCATATATTGATTTGACTTAAGAATCTTAAAAGGTTACTAAGTTGGTTGCTTAATGCAGGGCAAAAGTAATGCAAGAGCTTTCTGCATTACAGTTTACCTGCATTAAGCTACCATATAATTAAACCTTTTTTATGGTCACTTAAGACAGGTTCTACTGCAGTCATTCCGTTACCTCTCCACATCTGATTCAAAAGGCATTGAAATGAAAGGCAATTGGGTTTTCTATATTATATTGTTATTTTGTACACATCCACAGTAAATAAATTGGATATTCTGCCATTTAAATTGTATTTTGATAGTTTTTAATTCTACATTAGTTGCACACTTTACCATATTTCATTATGTAATTACGTAAATACGCTGCTTATCTGCATGTTTGGATTTCGATAAATGGCAGATGCATTTCCATTTGTTTCCGTAGCAATCAAATTTCTGCAAGTTTTGATTTCGATAAATGAAGGATGCATTTCCATTTGTTTCCCTAGCAATCAAATTTTCTCATTTTTCCAATACAAATAACTTTTTCCTAAATACCAAGGCTCTCTAGCACTGGGTAAGATTCAAGTTACATAAAGTCCTGATTCTAAAGTGATTTTTTTGTCCACAATATTTGCAAAAATATGAGCAGAATACATCTTTAACCCATTACCTCATAGGTTATTTTTAGATACCTCTTGGAATAAGTCTACCGAAAAGGAACATTAACTAGAGAAAAGGAAAATTTTAGAATTTTGTAGTTTGAAACCATTGTGATAAATAGAGCATGAATTTTTGCTCCTATAGGAGCAAATGCTCCATTTATCACAATGGTTTAACAAAGTGACTTTTATAGAGGCGTCAAAAGTCGTCAATATGAGGGAATGGGTTAACCCTTTCCTCCATGAATATTCATGTAAGACATAATGATTAATTGTTGTAATAGTACATGGACTCAGGAAGTTTTGGCCATGGCAGATTCTATAGAATTATATCTACATTATATGATAAGCAAACAGAGCAGACCCTGATCAGACGGCTACTATAGGAGCCGTCTGATCTGGGTCTACTGTGTTTGCAAAGGTGTAGAAAGGCGTATTTATGGAGGAAAGGGTTAAATAATAAATACCAGCCAGTTTTGTGATGACCGTAAGGTCATGCATGGGAGATGACAGGATGATTGGCGTTGGTTTAGGCTGGTCTACAAGTAGTTTTGCCTTTGTGACAACTCTTGACAACTGTATGTACCACATTATGTATCCTCCTAGCAATTAAAGGAATGTAAAAAATCATGTTACGAAGTGAAAAACAGTGAGTTGTTACTCTTTGCACACTAGCGGCAATTTTGTTACCTGTGGGAACAGTTTGGATGCAGATAAATACCTGGCAGTTTATTTGGATCTGAACTAGTAGTCCCTTTACCTTATTAACTTTTGGCCATATCAGAAACTAGAATCCATACTACAAACAGCAGATTCAGAAATGCAGTTAGAGCGGTAACCCTTTTCCTGTTAAATATTTATGTAAGAAAAAATGACATCATGAATATAAATCTGCTGAATTTTTAGCTTGTCTGCTTGTCTGATTCCTTTGAAAACGCAGTCAGGTACCAGTCGACATAGTCGAATGGCTAACACACTCGACTACAATACCAGGGGTCCCGGGTTCGATCTCCCATCGGACCAAGTACATCTGATGTGACTTTATAAATGGAGGTCCGATGTATCAATGCCCATGATGGCCATAGTAAGCAGAAATGGATGTTAACCCATTCCCTCATATTGATGCCTTTTGATGCCTCTGTAAATGTCACCTGTTGATCCCCGGCCGCGACAGACCAAAAGTCGTTAAAAGTTGGTACTAGTAGCTCCCTTGTCTACGCTCGACATTAAAGGTGTAATTCTAGGACTGGTCGGCCCGGTGTCAGGATAATGTGACTGGGTGGGGTGCCCTTGCCATGTACCTGCGGCAGGGGTATTCCAGTGGGGAAGCACTATAACTTGTCTCATGCGGGTGCCGTCTGCAAATAACTGAAATACTGTTGGTCGGACGTAAAACCCAACTCACTCACTCACCTGTTGAAACCATTGTGATAAATAGAGCATTTGCTCCTATAGGAGCAAATGCTTTATTTATCACAATGGTTTCAAACTACAAAATTCTGAAAATGTCCTTTTCTCTAGTTAATGCTCCTTTTAGGTAGATTTATTCAAAGTGGTTGGATCTAAAAATAGCCTATGAGGTAATGGGATAATCAACACAAACAGAACAACACAACTAGGGTGTCAAATACTTGGATCCTATAAGAGTTTGAATCCAAAGTGTCTGCAAATGATATCAAGAATTAATAGGATGTGGTTTCAATAGTTATATGCATAGCTGACTGTAGTTCGCCTGAAGTAATATCTGCATTCCTTTCTTCATATGTCATGTCTATACATGTAAACAAAAGGAAATGGAAATCAAACTGACCACTGTTTAGTCTGTGACTGACCACCACTTCTGAAAGGACCACTTGTTTACATTTCTCACACAAACTTCAGTGGATACATTGAGTCATGAAGGAATTTGTTGATTGATTTTTGTGCTCTTGTTTGTTTTACAACACTTCAGTTTATACAAACACAAGACAGTTTTTGTAAGTTAAATAATTCTGCTCTAATAAAATCTGCTTGAGGGATTGACAATCTTTAACCATTCACTCCATAGATATGCCTTAAATTTTAACACCTTTGCAAACAGAGTAGACCCAGGTCAGATGTCTCCTAACCATCTTACCAGGATCTTCTCTGTTTGCTTATAGAAATACAAAAGATCTAATGACCACGGTCAAAACTTTGTCCTGTTCATAATTATATCATTATAGATATTAAGCGAATTAATATAACAGATTGATATCCTTTTGGCACACAGTATGCTGTTTGTAGGTGCTGTGTTACATGCACATATTTATGAGTGTCAGTGACAGGCATGCTGTTTGTAGGTGCCGTGTCACATGCACATATTTATGATAGTGTTAGTGACAGGCATGCTGTTTGTAGGTGCCGTTTCACATGCACATATTTATGACAGTGTCAGTTACAGGTATTCTGTTTATAGGTGCCGTGTCACATGCACATATTTATGATAGTGTCAGTGACAGGCATGCTGTTTGTAGGTGCCGTGTTACATGCACATATTTATGACAGTGTCAGTGACAGGCATGCTGTTTGTAGGTGCCGTGTTACATGCACATATTTATGACAGTGTCAGTGACAGGTATGCTGTTTGTAGGTGCCGTGTCACATGCACATATTTATGACAGTGTCAGTGACAGGTATGCTGTTTGTAGGTGCCGTGTCACGTGCACATATTTATGACAGTGTCAGTGACAGGTATGCTGTTTGTAGGTGCCGTGTCACATGCACATATTTATGACAGTGTCAGTGACAGGTATGCTGTTTGTAGGTGCTGTGTCACTTATGACAGTGTCAGTGACAGGTATGCTGTTTATAGGGGCCGTGTCACATGCACATATTTATGACAGTGTCATTATGGGAGTACAGTAGAACCTTTCTTAAATGGTCATAATTCATTTATTGTCCTAAACAAGCAGATGATTACTTAATACAGGGCATTTGATCTGCTTAACCCATTCCCTCATATTGACAACTTTTGACGGCTCTGTAAAAGTAACTTTGTGAAACCATTATGATAAATAGAGCATTTGCTCCTATAGGAGCAAATGCTCTATTTATCACAATGGTTTCAAACTACAAAATTCTAAAAATTTCCTTTTCACTAGTTAATGCTCCTTTCGGTAGATCTATTCAATTATAAATTAGATCTCATTTTGATGGCCGCTTAATACAGGTTCTGCTGTAGCTGCATTAACATTTGTTGTAGAAAAGGGACTCAATTGCTCTAAATTGCTCCAAGAGTACCAAAACCTTTAGTCCATAACACACTTTTCTGACACCAGAGGAATTGTGTTCAGTAATTAATCTAGATATTTAGAGAGGCAAAGTTGGGCAAATAGTGAAGACTTGGATCAGACTGCTCCTGAACGAGCAGTCTGATTTGGGTCTGTACTACTTATCAAATCGGTGCTGAATTGACTTCTTTAGCTTTACAACCTGGTGGGGACCGGTGACTGGTTGGTGGAAAATTTATAGTAATGATAGTCCAGGGGCTCCTGCTGCTACTGTTTCAATGAACACATGACCAGCAGCATCTGAGTAGTGTGACACCCTTTTGCTCATAGTTTCTCACATCTCCCCATCACTGCTCTGCCAGCATGTGATAATGTAATCATCACATTGAATCAGATTAGAGCCATTGTTTGGAAATATTTCTAGGATTCAATGGTAATTAAAGCCCCTTTCATCTTTTCTCTGTAATTCAATCAGCCACGATTGTCAGGGGTGATGGGGCTGCTTGTGTTTTAGTTTTATTACCCATAGCTCTTGTAAATCCTTTTTTAATTGCTACCATTCTTGCTCATTCCAACTTTTCGAAAAAGAATTAAGTTTCTTTTGAGGAAATAAGGAGGAAAAGGGTGAGCAAACGGATTCTGTCAGATTAAGTCATTTAGATGGAGTGATGAAGTGGAAAAACACTCCTTAATGCCCGATGATTTCTTTGTATGCTTGAGAGAAGGAAATCATTTTGAGGCTATGCTGTGCAAACACTGAACTTAGTCTGTAGACGAAGTTAAGAATTCCTGAAAAAATCATGCAAAATTGATCCTGAAAAAATCATTTAAGAAGACTTCGTATCTTCAGATGTGATCATTTTCAAAGTCTGAAAATCTTTATCAAGCTTTTGAATATTCATTCAATACACCACCCATTGTAAATATTTATTAATTAAATTCTTGTATTAAAATATAAAGTAATATATAATAGATATATATAATGATATATAAGAGTTCTTGCCATAGTAACTCAGATCTCTCAATATGTCAATGAAACAGATAAAACTTCACATAAACTTCAATTTATATGAAAGAAAGGGTTAATGTCGTGTTCAGTATCTTTCTTGATGTTTTTTTCATCTTTCTGCATATTCAGAAGGACGTAAAACTAGGCTATATTTACCTCAAATTCCCTCATAAGCTATTTTTAGACCCAACCTCTGAATAATTCTGCCGAAAAGGAGCATTTACTGGAGAAAAGGAAATATTTAGAATTATGTAGCTTTGAAACCATTGTGATAAATTTATCATAATGGTTTCTAAAAGCTATTTTTACAGAGGCGCAAAAAGGTGTCAGTATGAGGGAATGGGTTAAAAATGGCTACAGCTTAAAATGCCTACAAGCGTTTTATCGGCAAAAAGTATCAGCAGGTGTTTTTTTTTACTTTTACATATTTGAATTGACATAGTTACAGCTGTTCTGTCTGTCTGCATCTGTTGAACCATTTTGTTTCCCTGCCAAGCTGTCCCAGACATTACAGACAGACTAGGGTTGTTAGGATTACAGTAGAAACTCGATACTACGAATACTCAAATATTATTGATCTTTAACACAGGTAGCAGCTTAATGCAGGGTGAAAGTCATGCAGAAAGCTCCTAGGAGCTTTCTGCATGACTTTCACCCTGCATTAAGCAGCCACCTGCCTACAAACACATAAATTCTTAATTACTATCATTTCATAGTATCGAGTTTTTGCTGTTTTTATGTTGCTGAAACTTTATGTTAGAAATAATGGCATCATGAATATTTATTAGATTAATTTTCGTAATAGCATAATTATGAACACACATAGGACATGGCAGAAACTGTAGAATTAGATCATCTGTATATTGCTCCTGCAAACAGAGCAGATCATGATCAGACCGCTTCTACAGGAGCTGAGTTGATCTGGATCTACTCTGCATGATCTGGGTCTACTCTGCATATGACTGTCAAAAGATGTCTGCATCAGATGAAGGGTTAAAAACATCTACGCCACTGGGACATTGCTTTCAGGAATTTTCTTATTGTCTCTTTGGTTGATTTCTTTAAATATAGATCACCCATGCAGAATCTGGTTGCCATGGCAACAAAGCAAAAAAAATGAAAATCTCTTCAGAAACTACTAGCCTTATTTCTAGAGTTACATGACTTTTTTGTTTGGTACTTTTAAATATACTTATGATCTAAGTAATGAAACTGAAACTTAAAATAATAGTTTTATTATTTTTTTCTTCAAAAAATTTCTCTGTCTGTGATAACCTTTGCAAATATTTGAACTCAGATGAGACTCAAAATAACTGGATTTAACTCTGCATTCTTGCAGCGAAAATGTGATTACCTATGCAAAAAGGTTTGGATCCAGATGAGACACCACATAAGCTGGTCACTTTGACCATATTTTTGCAAAGAAATGAGAGAAAATTTATTGTAAGATTTAAAGCAGACGATGATTGTTACAGAAAAAAACATTACTTAAGTGAGCAGCGTCAAACTGTGACAAAAAATAATGGAAAAATATATTAAAAAAATTTAGCAGACAAAATTTTGCACTGACTGGTTGCTTACATTTTAACAGATTAACTGATCTTTACTAGATTAAATCAGTTCTAAGGCATTTATTCCTGCAAATACCTAAAATAATGTTCACGAGGCTGATTGTAAAAGCCAATTTCCTGATGTGTGGCAAAGTCTGTGACATTGACAGATGACAAGATTTTCTCCATCTCCCAATGGTATCCAATCCCATTGTCAGTAATTCTCCTTGTTTTATTGTGTCCCTTATGACCTCATTACTCTAATATTTCAACAGTATTAACATTTTCCAACAAAACATTCATTCAGATACATTCTTTTGTTAAATCTAGTGAATTTGGTGAATTTATCATGATTATTTATGTAAGCACTTTGGATCCAGATGTGATGATGAGTGAATTGGCATCTCATTAAGATCCAAATTTAACCCTTTCTTCATATTAACACCTTTTCACGCATTTGCAAACGTAGTAGACCCAGATCAATTGTCTGATCTGGATCTTCTCTGTTTGCTAATGTAATTTGATAGATCTATATCTTTAGTTTCTAAAATGGCTGAACATTTCATATTTCATTATACATGTAACTATTTTGTCCATGAGTATACAGTGCGAGTACATTATATATTAATATTAGAAATTGGACTAAATATAGAACAGGGAATGGCGTTAACACAATAATGATTTCTGAAAGACAATAGAGAAAGAATTTGTTTAAGACTACAAATTTTACAAGTGACATAATTGCTCAGCATGTACACAGTTGATTTACTTGGAAGAAAAAGAATTAAAAATAAATATTAATTTTAATTCTATAAAAGAAAAACGGCCTTTATATAGCATTTTATTGACAAACCATGCTGCCCATAATAATATAAATTGGTATGATCATACTCTATAAGATGTTCTTGTTTCATAAGACATACTTCTAGCTCTCAATGCGTTCTTACAAACATGCCATATCTTTTATTTTGAAGAGGATTTTGCAAATTGGATCAGTAAACATAAAATACCTCACAGAGATAGCAAAGCTGGTTGAGAGCCAACCACAGTGAATATATGACTTACGAAAAGTTAACAGCATAATCCTTTTATTACTTCATGTAATTCTTTTGTCTGCAAGAAATGTTATCAGCTTAGATTCTTCACCCTTTCCTCCATAAATACCCCTTTCTACACCTCTGTAAAAGTCACTTTTTGAAACCATTGTGATAAATAGAGCATTTGCTCCATAGGAGCAAATGCTCTATTTATCACAATGGTTTCAATACTACACAATTCTGAACTTTTCCCTTTCTCTTCTAAATGCTCCTTTTTGGTAGATTTATTCAAAGAGGTTGGGTCTAAAAATAGCCTATGAGGAAATGGGTTAAAGTACAATTTCTTTCATTTCTTGTTAAAAAAAAGTTAATATGTACCTAAAAGATATGGCATGTTTGTAAGATAGCATAGAGAGCTAGAAGAATATCTCTATAATAATAATGTTTAAACCTTTTACCCCAAAATTATATACACCTTTTTATGCCTCTGCAACTCTTGTAGTCTCTAATTAGACCGTTCCTGTTGGAGCCATCTGATCAAGATCAAAGTCTATTTGCTTATAGTACAATATAGAAATGATTCTACAGTTTCTGCCGTCGCCAAATATTCCTTTGTCCATGTGCCATTATAAGAATTAATCTATTTTATATTCATGATGTCATTTTTTACATGAATATTTATTGAGTATTGAGTTAACCCTTTCCTCCATGAATAATCATGTAAGATAAAACGATCTCATGAATATTATTAGATTAATTTGCTATAATAACACATGGACACGGGAATTTATGGCTATAGCAGAAACTGTAGAATCGTATCTATATTATATCATAAGCAAATAGAGCAGACTTTGATCTTGAGACAGCTTCTATGAGCCGTCTGATCTGGGTCTACTCTGTTTACAAAGGCGTAGAAAGACATATTTATGGAGTAAAGGGTTAACCCTTTTCTCCATAAATACACCTTTCTACGCCTTTGCAAACAGAGTAGACCCAGATCAGACGGCTCCTATAGGAGCCGTCTGATCAGAGTCTGCTCTGTTTGCTTATGAAATCATAATAGATCTAAATCTTCAATACCAAAAAGTCCTTTGTTCATATTGCTTAAATAAAAATTCAGCTACTTAATATTCATGATGTCATTTCTGGCATGAATATTATGCAGTATTGGGTTAACTATTAGTCCATATTGATTTGCACTTTATACTGAAAGCCTGTCTGTTTTATTGTGTTGTAATATCCCAAATAGGGTTATCTGAAATTAAATGGCAAAAAAATAACAGTCATTACTCAAGATTTACATAAGCGAAAAGCTATCATTCTGGTATGACTCATGTTACACATGTCAAATATGAAGATTTAGAAATTTACTGGCATATATCGTTTATAAATGGAAAAAGTTTTTGTGTATTTCTGTGTTGTCTTTTGATTAGTTGAAGAATAGGGCATTCAATAGCCATAGTCAAACAATGTTAGATAGCTAGAATAGGGCATTCAATAGCCATAGTCAAACAATGTTAGATAGCTATCTCGTAAAATGAGTTCGATATTTGGAGGAGAAGTGACACAATGCATTATAAGGCTGGTCAAGTCTTTCGCTGTCTGTCATTTTCATTTTGGCAAAGCCATGTTAACTTTTTGCATGCTAGTGGTGAAACGATGAATACCTATGGAAATGATTTTTATCCAGATGAGACATCCACATAATGCAGCGCCTCATCAGGATTCAAACTGTATTTTTGCTGAGAAATGAGAGAAATTTTTTGATAATTTGAGCAGAGGACAATGGTTACAGATGAAAACAAATTACTTAGCGAGTAAGCGCGCAAAGGGTTAATGTTTTAGTCGTTGACGAGACATGTTAGGCTGCAACCGAGCTGTTTGTGAGTCTCATTGTTAGCTAGCTATACAACATGAACACATTTACATTTTCAAAGATAAATTCCTCTCCTAGCCATGAGACATGATGTTTGTTAGCTTAGATATTGTTTAACATGTTAAATCCGTGTATTTCATTTACGTAGCAATGTAGAAATGTTTTGTTCTAGTTAAATGTAACATTGCTATTTTTTTGTACTAGTTAATCCAATTTCAAACAGGTACATTTTATTTTTCCTTTGTGGTCAAGCTTTGGAACAATTACAGGTGTAATAGTTAGCTTTCATATTTGGTAACTTTTGCTCCACAGAGATGGCTTTTGGCACTTTTTCAAACAGAATAGACCCAGATCAGACAACTCCTATAGGAGCACTCAGATCAGGGTCTGCTCTGTTTCCATTATTACATGATCCCATTACAAACATACAGCTAATAAATATTCAGACAGTCATTATTTATGACATGAATTGAGTATATATTATTCCGAATTTTTCATTTCTTCTCTGTTCAGTTCTGTATTTGTTCCTTTAACCCATTCCCTGATATTTACTCCTCTGTAAAAGTCACTTTTTGTAACCATTGTGATAAATATAGCGTTTGCTCCTATGGAGCAAATGCTCTATTTATCACAATGGTTTCAAAACTACACAATTCGAATAGTTCCTTTTTTCTCTAGTATATGCTCCTTTTTGTTAGATTAATTCAAAGAGGTTGGATCTAAAAATAGCCTATATGAGGGAATGGGTTGTTGAATGAAAATAATTGAGTAGGAAAAAGAATAGACCCTGATCAGATTGCTTCTTCAGAGCAATTCGATGTCTGGCTGACTGTAATTAAGGTACTTTATGATATAATGAAAATCCTGTATAGTTATTACAATGTATTTATTACAGGCGCCCTCTGCTCTGTTTGTTTATGGAATTATATCTAGATCTGATTGTTCGTTTTCTGCCAAAACTTCTTCTGTGTTCATAATGCCATTATAGAAGTCTGCTACTGAATTTTCATGATAGAGTAGAGCTATTAAGACCCAGATTAGATGGCTCTTGTAGGAGCCATCTGATCAGAGTCTACTGTTTACTTATAAATTATAATAGATCTGACTTTACAGTTTCTACCAATACCTAAACAAATCCTGTTTGCATGACTGCGCCATTAAAGGAAATCATCTAATGAATATTCCTGATGACATTATTTCATAAATTAGTGCAACAGGGAAAGGGTGGTTAAGGCACTGGAATGTAGCCCAGTGCATGAGCAAGGAGGCATTCAGAAAGGGCTGATAAGTTTCAAGTGAAAAAAGAATACTGATTGAGTCTTGTTTTTGCTAGATTGATATCTCCCACTAGAATTGCTTCTGGTGATTTGTTTTGTGTTCGCTGAGAGATGTTTCAGACTTGGCTGCCAGAGTTTTCAGGAAACTGATATTTCTGTTAGCAGAGCAGGCAGGAGAAATGGGAGAAGCTTTGTTAATGACCCGTGATACAGGGTAGATATACGTGCCCAAGCCCTGGCATGCTAAGTACCGGTGGAAGAGTCTTTTAAATGTTCAGTTACAGTCAAGATTATCTCATGCTGTGGGTTATGTTCAACTGAACATAAAAACACAATAGGGGACATGATAGACCTTGGTCAACTCAGGCGTGGCATGTGCTTTTGTAATCTGAGGCTTATAATGCTATTAACCCTTTCCTCCATAGGCTGTTTTTAGACCCAACCTCTTTGAATGAATCTACCCAAAAGGAGCATTTACTGGAGAAAAGTAAAATTTTAGAATTTTGTTGTTTGAAATCATTGTGATAAATAGAGCATTTGCTCCTATAGGAGCAAATGCTCTATTTATCACAATGGTTTCATGAAGTGACTTTTACAAAGGCGTAGAAAGGCATATTACTGGAGGAAAGGGTTAATCTTTCAAAGGTTGTTAATATATGCAGAGCAACAGATAAAGGTGCATACTCAAATACTAGAATCGTCATTTCTCCACCAAACCCTATGTTGTGACCACTGTTGAGAATTGTCTCCAAGAGACGATTCTAAAGAGTAGTCTCAACATAGGGTTTGGTGGAAAAATTAAGATGTTCTTGAAAATATTTTAATTTGCACAATTCTTATCTGAACGGTTAGAACCTCTGATATCTATGCACCATTAACATGAAGAAGTTCTTAAAGATAAAGGCATGATAAGCATTTTTATATGCACCTAATGTCCAAGTTGTCTGGGTAGCATGTTGTTCTTGTTTTAAGCGTTCTAGGTTTGTTTAAATTTTAATAGTCGCCCAACACCATGCCATCACTGCCGATTATGAATATTAACTCTTTTAATGCTGAATTTTCAAATGAACTATTTAAAAATTCTAACCAGGTCAAACTTAGGGTGAATATTTAGGAATTTTTCTAAAGAAAAATGTAACGTGACAAACAGTGCAGACCCTGATGAGAGGGCTCCTCTAGGAGCCCTCTTATCTGGGTCTACACTGTTTGCAAAGGACATTAATGACTCGTTTCTCGCTTTGTAAGAGTTGATATAATTATTGCAGTAAAAAGTTACAATAAGGAAATTTTACGTAGTCGCTATTTGAACAGTAGATAGAGTATCAGACATGTAACAAACAAGGACACAGGAAAGATCATTACCAAACAGCTCTCGCATCAGCTGCCTGATCTAGATCTACTCTGTTTGTAAATGAATAATTAAGCATGATTGTCAAATGAAGGGTTAAAACTTTGCAAGTTGCAGTACTATATTATGTGAACGGTTCAACCTGTTTAATGCTAAACTTTCTGTCACTGTGTGCAGTTCAGTCAATCAGAGCTCCAGATAAGATGCGTAAATTTAAACATTTTCAAGAATAACTTCGTTATTTGTCCACCAAACCCTATACTGTGACTACTCTTTAGAATGGTCTTTTTGAGACGATTCTAAAGAGTGGTCACAGTGTAGGGTTTGGTGGAGAAATAACGATTTTAGTATTTGAGTATGCACCGTTATCTGTAGCTCTGGTCAATGAATATGAAAGATTACTTCACCAACACTTTACTCAATGAATATTTAGGCAAGAAATAATGACATCATGAATATTTTTAACTGAAAATTTATTATGTTGCTATGAACAAAAGAATGTTTTAACATGACAGAATCTATATTAGATAACAAGCAAACAGAGGATGCCCTGATCAGACAGCAGGAGCAATCTGATCTGGGTCTACTGTGTTTGCAAAGGCATTTAAAGACATATCTGCAGAGTCTAGGGTTGACAGCAAACGCAAATTTAAGAATTGACCCAGGAGTAAAAGTCTTGAAGGGAGTGAACAGACTGCTAGTTTGTTAACTACATAAGCATTTATTTGCCTTTGATGTCTACAGGCAGTTTATCAGTATGAAATCTGCTTACTTTATGATATGATGTTTGTGAATTAAAATGATTGAGAATTAACACCTTAACCCTTACTCCATGAATATTCATGTAAGAAATAATGACATCATGAATATTAACTAGAATAACTATTTCAATAGCACATTGACACAGGAATGTTTGGCCATTGCAGAAACTGTAGAATCATATCTGTTTTATATCATAAACAAACAGAGCAGACTCTGATCAAACGGCTCCTATATGGGAGCCATCTGATATGGGTCTACTCTGTTTGCAAAGGTGTGGAAAGGCGTATTTATGGAGTAAAGGGTTAAGCTTGATTTTCGGTTTAAGACATACATTGAGTATAGTATAGTCAAACACATATCACACAGGCAATTGCTTATCAGAATTTGCATGTCTGTCTTATTTATTTTGCTGGGTTTCAAACCAGAAATCCTTCTGGTGAAGGTCTCTCAGGTTACAGGACATCACTACTTCCACCCTGCCATACAGTTTTTCCATTATCAGAAAATTAATGGCAAGAGAGCGTGTAATTTATTTATGAGTGTTAAAAACTCCCCTAGACAGCTGTTCGAGGTACCTTATCTCAAAGCATGATGGCATACTCTTTACACAACTGAAGCAAAAGTAACTTACAGCAAATTCATGATTCTGACTAGACAGTAGACAAAATATGATTAGCAACTAGATTGATCATTTCTAAGCCTATAACTTACTCAGACAAAATAGTTTCAGCAAATTGCAGACTTGCAATGGATTTTGTATTTAGGTAGGCAAAACTTTGTACTGCAGAAAGGATATCTCAGAAAATCTCCGCAAGTATTTCAAGTAATAAGTATTTCAAGTGCAAGGTGGAGACTGAAAGTAGAAATTACACAAGTTAGAAGATTAATTTTTAATGGCATTTTCATCCAGAACAGCTGTCAAATATTAAATTGGATTCCATTAAGGCATCTCTCTGTGAAGGTGTAGAGGAAGCTGAAATTAACAAAAGAAATTTCAAATTCAAACCAGGTTGTGTATTGAAAAATTACAGCAATTATGAAGGCCCAACTCAGATTTTAAAGAAAACAGACCACATTACCCAAAATAATTGGACAGAGAAACTTGGGCAAACAGTATAGACAAAAATCAAACTGCTTCTGAAGTAGTAGATTGATCTAGATCTACACTTTTGCTACTCCATAATTTTCATTTACAGTTAACAAAATGGTGTTGGACTTACAGAGCTCCAGATAAGATATGTAAATTAAAATATTTTCAAGGATAACTTCTTTATTTCTCCACCAATCCCTTTGTTGTTAACACTCTTTAGAATCGTCTCTTCGAGACAATTCTAAAAAGTGGTCACAACATAGGGTTTGGTGGAGAAATGACGATTTTAGTATTCGAGTACGCACTGTTATCAGTTACAATAGCTCTGGACTTAACCCTTTCCTCCGAAGGCTATTTTAAGACCCGACCTCTTTGAATGAATCTACCGAAAAGGAGCATTAACTAGAGAAAAGGAATATTTTAGAATTTTGTAGCTTGAAACCATTGTGATAAATAGAACATTTGCTCCTATAGGAGCAAATGCTCTATTTATCACAATGGTTTCAACAGGTGACTTTTACAGTCATAGAAAGGCGTATTTATGGAGGAAAGGGTTAATCATCTGTACAAACATGTGGAGAGGGGGAGTTTTGAGTGTCATTATTAGATATGGTAGACACCAGCTAATTGCTTATTCATCAAACCTGTTGAACATTAACTCTTCACTCCATGAATATTCATGTAAGGAATAATGATATAATATTAATTAAATTAATTGTTTTAATAGCACATGGACATAGGAATGTTTGGCCATTACAGAAACTATAGACTCATCTATATCCTGCAGGAGCTATCTGATCTACGTCTTCTTTGTTTGCAAAGGCATAGGAAGGCATATTTATGGAATAAAAGGTCAAGGAAATGTGTGTAAAAAATTAAAAAACATTCAGTTTGAATCCTTTTGGCACACCAAGTACTAAAAACATTGTTCTCAATTCAAACCTGTTTGTGATAGTCATATGTTGAAAGAGTCCATTGAAGAGCTGATAGTTTGAAGAGCAACAGTTACTGGTCTAGTAGTAAAGTCCCACCCCCCAAAACACACACTAGAACACACCAGATAGGAGGCATAGCCTGGCTCTTGTCTGTCTATCTGTCCATCTGTTCATCAGTACATGCCTTTTTGTGTCCAACTCCTCATCCACCAATGGGAGGATTTACTTCAAACTTTTAGAGATAAACAACCTTGATGTGAAGATGTACCTAAAGAAGATAATGTTTGCTCTGACCATATGGGACTTTGTGAAAAGACAATATCGCTTGGGTGACATCTGTGTCCTATGAACACATTTTTCAAATTTGGTATTGTGTCCATTTAATGAGAGCTCATTGCATGTCAAGAGTACACGATGATACCTTGACTCGGCTGAAACAGGTCAGATTTACACAGGCAGATGCAACTCGTGTATCAGCTATCAGTACAATGTAATTTAATGGAGACTCATTTGTGCTGATGTTAAAAATGTACAGCTTATATTACTAGAAATTATAGTGATAGCGGAAGTCTGTTTAGGGTCTATTTGTGTGGTCTATTTGTTCAAGTGACATAGCAATGACTGAACATGATGGTCTCTGTACAGGATAAATAATGTGCGAGAGGTTGGATACTGTCCTTAAAAGCAAGTGATTTAGAATACAATACCAAGTATCTACCATGGCTTTTGTGAGAGTCTAGTGTGCTGAATGAATGCATTGATTTATGTTTAACTCTTACAATGCTGAATTTTCAAATGGACTGTTCCAAATTCAAATAGGTCAAGCTTATGGTGAATATTTAGGGATTTTTCTAAAGTATAGTGTAACATGACAAACAGTGCAGACCCTGATGGAGAGGGCTCCTCTAGGAGCACTCTCAGTGGGTCTACACTGATTAACAAAGGACATTAGTGACTGGTGTCCTGCACTGTTAGGGTTAAAGCTTATTTATGGTTAAATGGTTTAGAAATTATGGAATTCTGGTTAAAAGTTGGTGCACATACATTATATAAATTATAAATCAAGACACTTTCGGTTGATTTTAAAACTTTCAAAGCTGATTGTTGCCCTATGTTATGTTTTGATATGGACACCTTTAGCACTGAACAATAATGTTGTGAAAACAAGTCTATTTAAGTGTTAAGCACTTTGTAGATCCAGATTAGACATATGTCATATAATGTCATATATATGCTGTCTGATTAGGTTTAACCATGTTTGCCATTTTAGTTTTAAATAATAACAGCCTTATTCCCAAGTTAGTATAGGTGTATAGCATGAATATATGTCTGTAGACGCTCAGACCCGGTCTGCATTATCTCAATCAGTAGTTCTTAGTCTTCATTCAATGAAAAGTCTGTCATTCTGCCAATAAATCACTGTTTTATATTCTGTTTTAATGTTACAAGCATATTTCTGGCTTCTTAAAAGCTTGGCATGCTTTGTAACTGTCATCAGATCATGTTAAGGGGTTTTCACCATTGCTTTTCAAAAGCACAATTCATGTATGTAGCAGTTTTGTGTCAAGTTAGCCTGTGTCTCATAGTGGCTCAGAATAATGGCTTAATCACAAATTACCTTTTTGTATTTTCAGGTAAATGCTACAGATCCAGACTGTGGTCTCAATGGCCAGATCCGCTACTTCATCTCGAATGAGTCTGATGTCAGCCACACAGACTGGTTCTACATTGAGGAGAGACAGGGACGCATTTGTATCAAGCGTGATCTTGATAGGGAAATGCACTCAGTGTACGAGTTTTCAATTGTGGCCAAAGATACAGGTAAGAGGGATCATCAGTATGTCTGTAAGGGATCACTTCTCTATTGCCTGTCCATCAGTATGTCTGTAAGGGATCACTTCTCTATTGCCTGTCCATCAGTCTGTCTGTAGGGATCACTTCTCCATTGTCTGTCCATCAGTATGTCTGTAGGGGATCACTTCTCTATTGCCTGTCCATCTGTATGTCTGTAGGGGATCACTTCTCTATTGCCTGTCCATCAGTCTGTCTGTAGGGATCACTTCTCTATTGCCTGTCCATCAGTCTGTCTGTAGGGATCACTTCTCCATTGTCTGTCCATCAGTATGTCTGTAGGGGATCACTTCTCTATTGCCTGTCCATCAGTATGTCTGTAAGGGATCACTTCTCTATTGCCTGTCCATCAGTCTGTCTGTAGGGATCACTTCTCTATTGCCTGTCCATCAGTATGTCTGTAGGGGATCACTTCTCTATTGCCTGTCCATCAGTATGTCTGTAAGGGATCACTTCTCTATTGCCTGTCCATCTGTATGTCTGTAGGGGATCACTTCTCTATTGCCTGTCCATCAGTCTGTCTGTAGGGATCACTTCTCTATTGCCTGTCCATCAGTCTGTCTGTAGGGATCACTTCTCCATTGTCTGTCCATCAGTATGTCTGTAGGGTATCACTTCTCTATTGCCTGTCCATCAGTATGTCTGTAGGGGATCACTTCTCTATTGCCTGTCCATCAGTATGTCTGTAAGGGATCACTTCTCTATTGCCTGTCCATCAGTATGTCTGTAAGGGATCACTTCTCCATTGTCTGTCCATCAGTGTGTCTGTAGGGATCACTTCTCTATTGTCAGTCCATCAGTATGTCTGTAGGGATCACTTCTCCATTGTCTGTCCATCAGTCTGTCTGTAGGTGATCACTTCTCTATTGCCTGTCCATCAGTATGTCTGTAGGGTATCACTTCTCTATTGCCTGTCTATCAGTATGTCTGTAGGGGATCACTTCTCTATTGCCTGTCCATCAGTTCAGTATGTCTGTAGGGGATCACTTCTCTATTGCCTGTCCATCAGTATGTCTGTAAGGGATCACTTCTCATTGACTGTTTATCGGTATGCCTGTAAGGGATCACTTCTCCATTGTCTGTCCATCAGTGTGTCTGTAGGTGATCACTTCTCTATTGCCTGTCCATCAGTATGTCTGTAGGTGATCACTTCTCTATTGCCTGTCCATCAGTATGTCTGTAGGGGATCACTTCTCTATTGCCTGTCCATCAGTATGTCTGTAGGGGATCACTTCTCTATTGCCTGTCCATCAGTATGTCTGTAAGGGATCACTTCTCTATTGCCTGTCCATCAGTATGTATGTAGGGATCACTTCTCTATTGTCTGTCCATCAGTATGTATGTAGGGATCACTTCTCTATTGTCAGTCCAATAGTACATGTATGTCTTTCTGTCCATCTGTCATACTGTCTGCATCTCATGTTTGTTTACATACTTCTGCTGGCAGGTGGCAGTGTTCATTCAAACACTTGCGTTTATGCTAAGCAACATTGAAATTTTATGTTTATATCTGGACAACATATAAATACAAAGTATGAAACTAAAATATCACCTTTATACGAACTAAAATATCACCTTTATACAAACTAAAATGCTGAATGACCGACTGTTTCAGGAGATTTTTCAACTACTGCAAATATCCAGATGACAGTGTCAGATTTGAATGACAACTACCCTATATTTTATCCTGTTGATTAGCTAGGAAATATTCAGGACAACCATCTTATGAAACCATTGTGTTATGAACCACTTTATGAAACCATTGTGATAAATAGAGAATTTGCTCCTTAGGAGCAAATGCTCTATTTATCATAATGGTTTCATAAGTACACAATTCTAAAAGTTTCCTTTTCTCTAGTAAATTCTCCTTTTCTGTAGATTTATTCAAAGAGGTTTGGTCTAAAAATAGCCTATGAGGGAATGGGTTAACACAGTTTCTTTATTATCTGCTGATGATCGCTATTATACTACGCTGGGGCTCCAGCAGATCAGGAAGCATTCAACATATGATAGACAAAATATAAATGTGTTAGCCTGGTTTGTGCATAACATAAATCATAATATGTCTTCCATAATATATAATTAGTGGCAGGCTGAATAAAAGCAGTACATGAACAGCTGAAATGTACTCACATTAACCCATTCCCACTTAGGCTACTTTTAGACCTAACCCCTTTGAAAAAATCTACCAATAAGGAGCATTTACTAGTGAAAAGAGAAATTTTAGAATTGTGTAGTTTTGAAACGATTGCAAATGCTCTATTTATCACAATGGTTTCAAAATGTGACTTTTACAGAGGCATCAAAAGGTGTCAATATGAGGAAATGGGTTAATTTGAATATCACTCAGTGATTGAAGGGAGACAACTAATTTGATTAATTCCCAATAGAAGCCGGGATGCTGAATGACTGCCTTACTGTTTCAGGAGATTTTTCAACTACTGCAAATATCCAGATTACGGTGTTGGACGTGAATGACAACTACCCAATATTCTACCCTTTTGAGTACCTAGGAAATATTCAGGACAACGCACAGCCTGGAGCGGAGATCGTCACAGTACAAGCCAGTGATAAGGATGCAGGAGATTTTGGGAAAATCACCTATAGTATTGTTACTGATGACAGTGGGGGAAGGTTCAAAGTGGACCACAACACAGGTAAACACTTACTGCAAATGCCATAATGACAACACTCTTTATTGATTTACTTTTACATCTGTATAGCAAACCTTATCAAGTCTCATGCACTGGTTCACATTTAACCCTTTCCCCCATAAATACACATTTCTACTCCTCTGTATAAGTTACTTTTAAACCATTGTGATAAATTTTTGCCCATATATCACAATGGTTTCAACAGTTGACTTTTACAGAGGCGTAGAAAGGCGTATTTATGGAGGAAAGGGTTAATCATCTGCTGATGGTCGCTATTATGCTATGCTGGGGCTCCAGTAGATCAGGAAGCATTCAGCAGATGATAGATGAAAATTTAATATAACTGTGTTAACACAGTTTGTGCATAATATATTTCCTAACATGTGTCTTCTATGATATATAATAAGTGGCAGGCTGAATGAAAATAGTATATGAACAGCTGAAATGTACTCATGTTAATTTGAATATCACTTGGCGATTGAAGGGAGACAACTGATTTAATTCATGATTAATTCCCATTTGACTTCTAAATTTAAATTTATTAATTTATTTCTTGATAAAGCTCTTCGACGTTGTCTGCTAGTAAACTTGTTTTCTACAGTTAGCAGATAGTGTAATAGGTAAACAATGGAGGAGCCCATCTGATCAGATAGTATAATAGGTAAACAATGGAGGAGCCCTTCTGATCAGATAGTATAATAGGTAAACAATGGAGGAGCCCATCTGATCAGAGTATAATAGGTAAACAATGGAGGAGCCCATCTGATCAGATAGTATAATAGGTAAACAATGGAGGAGCCCTTCTGATCAGATAGTATAATAGGTAAACAATGGAGGAGCCCATCTGATCAGAGTATAATAGGTAAACAATGGAGGAGCCCATCTGATCAGATAGTATAATAGGTAAACAATGGAGGAGCCCTTCTGATCAGATAGTATAATAGGTAAACAATGGAGGAGCCCTTCTGATCAGATAGTATAATAGGTAAACAATGGAGGAGCCCTTCTGATCAGATAGTATAATAGGTAAACAATGGAGGAGCCCATCTGATCAGGGTCTGTACTGTTTGCTTGACAAGTTCGTGTCAAAGTGCTACATTAGCAACAGAATTATTGGGAAAATTAGATTGGTTCATGATACATGTCGGGGCAAATCGAGGGCTTGGTGCAAAACTATTGTAACTCCTTCACAAACCCTCAAAATGCATTTAGAAAATGTGGCTTAACCCATTCCCTCATATTGACGCCTTTTGACGACTCTGTAAAAGTAACTTTGTGAAACCATTGTGATAAACAGAGCATTTGCCCCTATATGGTTTCAAACTACAAAATTCTATTCCTTTTTTAGCTCACCAGAGCACTTTTGTGCTCAGGGTGAGCTTTTGTGATCACTTGATGTCCGTCGTCCGTCGTCGTGCGTCGTGCGTCGTGCGTCGTGCGTCGTCCGTCGTCGGGCGTCAACAATTTGAACCTTTAAAAATCTTCTCCTCTGAATCTACAGGGTTCTCAGCTTTCATCTTTGGTACATAGCATCATCTTTAGGTCCTCTACAAAAGTTATATAAATTTTGCCCCTGGGGTCAAAATTGGCCCCGCCCCAGGGGTGCCTTGTTTTCTATTGAAATATATAGTAAAACTTTGAAAATCTTCTCCTCTGAATCTACAGGGTTCTCAGCTTTCATATTTGGCACAAAGCATCATGTTCAGGTCCTCTACAAAACTTATATAAATTATGCCCCTGGGGTCAAAATTGGCCCCGCCCCAGGGGTAGCCAGTTTTGAATAGAAACATATAGTGACAACTTTGAAAATCTTCTCCTCTGAATCTACAGGGTTCTCAGCTTTCATATTTTGCAAATAGCATAATGTTCAGGTCCTCTACAAAAGTTATATAAATTATGCCCCTGGGGTCAAAATTGGCCCCGCCCCAGGGGTAGCCAGTTTTGAATAGAAACATTTAGTGACAACTTTGAAAATCTTCTCCTCTGAATCTACAGGGTTCTCAGCTTTCATATTTGGCACATAGCATCATGTTCAGGTCCTCTTCAAAAGTTATATAAATTATGCCCCTGGGGTCAAAATTGGCCCCGCCCCAGGGGTAGCCAATTTTGAATAGAAACACATAGTGACAACTTTGAAAAAAAATTCTTCTGAATCTACAGGGTTCTCAGCTTTCATATTTGGCACATAGCATCATGTTCAGGTCCTCTACAAAATTTGTATAAATTATGCCCCTGGGGTCAAAATTGGCCCCGCCCCAGGGGTGGTCAGTTTTCAATAGAAACATATAGTGAAACTTTGAAAATCTTCTCCTCTGAAACTGGAAGGTTCTAAGCTTTCATATTTGGCACATAGCATCATGTTCGGGTCCTCTACAAATTTTTTATAAATTATGCCCCGGGGGTCAAAATTGGCCCCGCCCCAGGGGTAGCCAGTTTTCAATAGAAATATATGGTAAAACTTTGAATATATTCTTCTCTGAAACTGAACGGTTCTCAGCTTTCATATCTGGCACATAGCATCATGTTCAGGTCCTCTACAAAATTTATATACATTATGCCCCTGGGGTCAAAATTGACCCCGCCCCAGGGGTGCCAGTTTTCTCTAGAAACATATAGTGAAAACTTTGAACATCTTCTCCTCTGATTGGCTGGTGAGCGATGTCAGGGCCATTCTGGCCCTCTTGTTCTAGTTAATGCTCCTTTTCGGTAGATTTATTCAAATAGGTTGGATCTAAAAATAGCCTATGAGGTAATGGGTTAAATGCAGGAGCATCTAGCTGAATTTTTCATAGTGGCATAATTATGTACATAGGAATTTTTGGTATTGATTGAAACTGTAGAGTTAGATTTGTTGTAATTTCATAAGCAAACAGAGCAGACCCTGATCAGATGGCTCCTACAGAATCTGTCTGATCTTGGTCACCTCTGTTTGCAAAGGTGTGAAAAAAGTTTTTATGAAGAAAAGGATTAAGCTACATACAGTAAAACCTCTATATAAGGCCACTAAATCAAGTATTTTGTGATAGAGGCAGGTGGCTGCTTAAAGCAAGGTGAAAGTAAATCCAAACGCTCCTATAGGAGCATTCTGTTTTACTTTCACTTTGCTTTAAGCAGTCAGCTGCCCTAAATACCAAATAATTAACACAATTTAGTGACTGTTATAGAGAGGTTTTACTGTACATGTATATATATATGAATTATTTTGCTTCTTCCTCAGGCACGGTGTATCTGCAGCGGAGTCTGCCCTCAGGGGAGCGTGTGTACAAGCTGACAGTGGATGCAACTGATGGTGGTAATCTGAGCGCGCTGCGTCGAGCCTCGGTACAGATCAGTGTGACAGGGCCTGGGTATAGTCCACCTGAGTTTGAGCGCTCCATGTATCGGTTTCATGTTAGAGAGGATGTGCAGTCAGGCACAAGTATTGGACAGGTCAAGGCAACCTATGCTGGAAGTGTCTCGGGTAAGACAGGAAAGGCTTCTAACTAATACACACACTGTTCTTGTCAAGCCAATGACTGAAGTCAGTTATAGACACTGTCTACTAAATAGATATTTTCAAATAAGGACTTAGGTGCTTTCAATTTAAAAATGAAAAAAGTATTTCAACTTTTTATTATTTGCAGTGTTGCATTTATCATCAATAACAGACAGGAGATCATGGTATTCAAGCAAGTTTCTCATATACATGTATTGATTCATTTTTTATGACCCCCAACGGTGGGCATATAGTAAACGCATTGTCCGTCTGTCCGTCCGTCCGTACGTCTGTCTGTCCTTCCATCCGTCCGTCCGTCCCAAATTTCGTGTCCCTTCTATAACTTTTTTATCTGTGAATGGATTTCAAAATAACCTGGCACAAATGTTCACCACACAAAGACCATGTGTCACATTCAACTTCCTGGTCCATGTCTCAAAGGTCATCCTTCAAGGTCAAAGGTTGGGGCATAAGTGTTTCACAAACACTCCTGTTTATCATAATGCACAACAAAAATCACAGATACACAAATCTTTTTAGTTGAAATACACCTTTCCCCAGGCTGCAAAATACTTTTGTAGCGAATATCCAACTAGTCCTACATGTTTTGAATACAAACTGCTTAACCCATTCCCTCATAGGCTATTTTAGATCCAACCTCTTTGAATAAATCTACCGAAAAGGAGTATTATCTAGAGAAAAGGAACATTTTAGAATTTTGTAGTTATAAAACCATTGTGATAAATAGAACATTTGCTCCTTAGGATCAAATGCTCTATTCATCACAATGGTTTCAAAAAGTGACTTTTACAGAGGCGTAGAAAGGCGTATTTATGGAGGAAAGGGTTAATCAAAAAAGAAAAAATCAACCCTGCTGACCTCAATCAAAAGTTTCTGTCAGCCATTTGCAGTTACACTTGGTGAAAAAGAAACGCACATCGTTCATGTATCGTGCACAAGGGAAAAGGTGATTTGTTTAGGTTACGTTGTTGCTGTTCAATAATTAACCTCATTTTTTCAACATTAATTACACCAGACAGATAAAAGCATAAATTCACAGAGATGTACCTTCTTTATATAAATAATACTATGATGAAAACTGTGCGTTTCGTTTTGCACTGAATATATTATTAGTGAAAAACCAGTGACTGCCACTAATCTGAATCACTGTGATTGGTACAATATCAGGTCGGCCAAGTACAGGTCTGAGTTTTGGTTAAAGTTTCAAAAATATTCTTTGCAACCTGTTTGGATTGTGTACTGCTATATTTCATGTGTTGATAAATAGAGGAAGGTTTGCTAAACAAAGCACTACAGAACATTATATGTAAACCATGAATTTGGTAATATAGCATAAAAGTAATGATTCTCTTGTAGGAATCAAGTACTCTATCACCTCTGGCGATCGTAATTCATTCTTCATGATTGATGCTGATTCCGGTGAGGTAAAGTCAAACCGATCTTTGGACCATGATGAGTACCCATCTCTTCTCCTCAACATAATGGCTTACATTGGAAACGCACCTGTAATTGGTACTGCCCAGGTAAGTTCTTCTAGAAAATCAGTGTTTTGTACACCTCGTATATCGTTTGTGTAAGTTCATAGTTCTGAAACAGACCTATTAATTCAAACTAGGGAGGAGCAACTATTTTTTCTACCTATAAAATGTCTTCTGCTAAGATTGTCTATATCAGGCTTCAAAATGGACTTTAGTTCAGTTTCTTTACAAAATCAGAATTAACTCGTTCCCATATATTGATGCCTTTTGACACCTGTGTAATAGTCACTTTGTGAAACCATTGTGTTAAATAGAGCATTTGCTCCACAGGAGCAAATGCTCTATTTATCACAATGGTTTCAAAACTACTCAATTATGAAAATTTCCTTTTCTCTCGTAAATGCTCCTTTGGTAATTTTAATCAAAGGGATTGGATTTAAAAATAGCCCATGCTGGAATGGGTTAAAGTTAGTTTGGATCCTGAAGAAATGCTGTGTTACCAAGCATCTTATTTGGATCCCAACTACTTGCATATGTTTTAATGGACTGGTAATTCTAAAATTTTAAAAGTTGATGATACAGTTATAGATGGGCAGCAAAATTGCATAATTATGCAATTAACCCTTTACTGCATAAAAATACACTTTTGCAAACAGAGTAGACCCAGTTCAGACTGATCAGTGTGCTCTGTTTGCTTATGAAATAATATATGATTCTTCAATTCTGTCATGGCCCAAATGTCCTGTGTTCGTATGCCATTATTTTTTTTGGTCTAAATGTAGAACAGCGAAAGAGTTAATTTGATTTGTTATGATAGCACATGGGCACAGGAATTTCTTGCCATGGCAGAAATTGTAGAATTACTGGTATATCTATATTATGTCATAAGCAAACAGAGCAGACTCTCAATAGACGGCTCCTACAGGAGCTAAACAGAGCAGACTCTCATTAGACGGCTCCTACAGGAGCTGTTTGCTCTAGGTCTACTCTGTTCGTAAAGGTGTAGAAAGGTGTATTTGTGGGGTAAAGGGATACACATAAGTGAGTTATGTATATACCTGTTTCAGGTCAATATCACCATTGATGATGTGAACGACAATGCACCAAGTTTCAGCAGCTCTGTAGTGACAGCCTCTATCTCAGAGGCAATCAGCTCCTTGGAGGTTATATACTCGGCCCATGCTACAGACAAAGACAGTAGGGCCAATGGCAATGGCGAGGTTCGTTACAGTCTTGTTGCAAACCCACAAAATCTCTTCATCATTGATACCACAAGCGGGAAAATTCGATTGGCTATGGGAGCTGCCCTGGATTATGAGACAAAGAAACAGCATACTTTGGAAATTATGGCACAGGATCAGGGTGAGATAAAACTGAACTCAACACTTACTCTGGTCATCAACGTCCAAGATGCCAATGATAATCCACCTACTTTCACTGACACAGTTTTCACAGCTGAAGTGTCTGAATCTAGAAGTATCAATTACAGATTTCTCCAGGTTGAGGCAGAGGATTTGGACAGCGGAGACAACGGACGAGTTACCTATCATCTGGAAGGCTTGGACAGTAATGACAAGTTTGGAATATTTCCACAAGATGGATTTCTGTATTTGAAAGATAATCTAGACCGAGAAGAGAGAAGCCAGTACGTTCTGGCAGTGACAGCCAAAGATCACGGCCAGCCGTCTAAGACAGCTACTGCAACCGTGTATGTCAGAGTAACAGACTACAATGATAACAAGCCAGAATTCTCTCAGTCTGAGTATCGGTTCAATGTGGAGGAGAATCTACCATCTGGGAGAGAAATAGGACAGATTGTGGCACTGGATAGAGACATTGGGAATAATGCTGTCTTGCAGTTTGATTTCACAGTAGCACAAGATGACTTCTCAATATCGAGTAGTGGCATGATTGTAACAACTCGCTCATTAGACAGAGAGCTGCAAAAGATGTATGAGATTGTTGTACAGGTCCAAGACATGGGCACACCAAGTCAGCAAGCTAGCGCTAAGGTGGTCATCATTGTAACAGATGTCAATGATCACTCCCCGGTCATACAGAACTCTCGGTTTGTGGAACATGTTGATGAGAATAGACCAAAGGGTGTCCGTGTTGTCCAGATAGTTGCCAGGGATCCAGATGATGGCGAGAATGGCACAATCACATTCTCTTTAGATGAAAGTAAGAGTTAGAAGTGGCTTGGTTGATTTTATGTTGTTTGTGTCCGATATGATTTTATTTTATTAAATTTTAACGGCTTAAAATGGAATGAAGAAATTTATTAAAATTTTAATAATACATAAGGTTTAGTAGATTTTGATTAAGTTTATGAGTTTTATAAATGAGTTGAGATACTGAAGATTTTGATCAAGTTTATGAGTTTTATAAATGAGTTGAGATATTGAAGACAGTTGTGACGTTAAGGCATCTTATTATGGACATTAACCCATTCCCCCATATTGACACCATTTGACGCCTCTGTATAAGTCACTTTATGAAACCATTCTGATAAATAAAGCATTTGCTCCAATGGAGGAAATGCTTTATTTATCAGAATGGTTTCAAAATTACATAATTCTAACAAAAAATATTTCTCTAGTTAATGCTCTTTCTTGGTAGATTTATTCAAAGATTTGGGATCTAAAAATAGCCTATGAGGGAATGGGTTAAGTGAATATTAATCGAAGTGAAAATCAATATAATCAAAGCTCAAACTCTTTGTGTGTTACTGATTAATTTATGGTACCCTATACAAACAGTTTGGATCCCGATACCAACCAAGTAACTCATTTCATTGAATCAAACTGTTTGACATTTGATTGACTCTTTAAAGAGAAACAGAAAAGGCTAGCTAGAAAATAGAAGCAGACAACAGTATTGTGTGCCGATAGTTAATAATTATTACCATATGGTAATGTACCATATTCTCCCAATGGATACAATGCCCCCTTATAGCCACCGGGGGGTGGGGGGGGGGGGGGACCAACCATGAATAAAACAAAACAAGTAAAACCATATATCATAAACATTAAATAAAGAAATATAGGTGTTTCAAAATACAGTGGTAGTTTAATGCTTAGTGAAAGCAATGCAGAAAGCTCCACTAGGAGCTTTCTGCATTGTTTTCATTCTGCTTTAAGCAACCGCCTGTGTATAAAATGGAAGAAGCTCCTTTAAAAAAAAAATACACCCTCACTGGCATTTATTAGAGTTGTACGGTAAGATGCATTTCTATATTGAAGGTTTTCATTTTGAACCAAAACATTGTGTTTTCAGATTTTGGATTTTCTCTCACATCTTTTGACTCTAATTTTATGTCTCATTTTAGATGGAGATGCTGAAGCATTGGACTACTTTGCTATTCACCCTAAGGACGGTTGGATCACAACAAAAGAAGTTCTCGACTATGAGTTAAAGAACAAATATAAACTAATGATCGTAGCCACAGACGGTGGAACGCCAAGCCGAACAACACGCAGAACATTTGAAATTCAAGTGAATGACGATAATGATGAAGCACCGATATTTCTGCAAAATGCAACAGAAACATTTTATGTTGTTGAGAACACACCCATTAACACAGAAGTTGGCCAAGTGCAAGCACATGATAGGGATGGTGGGGAGAATGGCAGAGTGTCGTACTACATCATAGGAGGCAATCATTTTGGTCTGTTTAATATCAACAAGGAACAGGGAACAATATTTACTGTAAGAGAGATAGACTTTGAAGAATCATCATCGCACACAGTGGGTATCAAAGCAATTGACAATAGCGTCTTTAACCCAAAGAGCAGTATAATAACAATTAAAATTCAAGTGCAAGATGTAAATGATAATGCTCCGGTTTTTGAAGATGATCCAGTCATATTAACTATTATGGAAAACCTGCCTATGTCTACAGTGATCCACACATTTACAGCAGTGGATGCAGACTCAGGAGACAATGGAACAGTGAAATATGAGATCGTAAGCCCGTCTGAGGAATCCAAACTGAGGATTGACTCCTATACAGGAAGATTGACAGTCAGTGGCGTAATAGACTTTGAGCAAGTCAGACTCATTGACATGCAGATCAGGGCCTATGACCAGGCACCCACAACCGGTAGTCAGCTCTTCTCATATCTTACTGTAGTGATTTTGGTGTTGGATGTAAATGACAATGCCCCAATTTTCCAACACTACCCAGCACTCACTGTGCTAGAAGATGAGCCCATTGGTTACAGAGTGGCCACGATCATAGCAACAGATGCTGATGGCAATGAAAATAACAGCGGAAATAATAATGTCTCATATTCAATAAGGACTGGAAACACAGCTAATGCTTTCAACATCCATGAAAAAACAGGTACGTAAATACTCATGTTTTCTACAAGGTACCATTTGAATCAATAACTTTTATGCCCCCCCCCCCCCAATCACAAGGGAAGGGGGGGGGGCAGTATTGTTTTTTGCTCTGTCTGTCAATTGGTTGGTTGGCTTGGGCCCAACTTTAATGTTGGCAATAATTTTGTCGCCATTGCACATACATACTTTAAACTTATGTGCAACTTATTGAGGCAAACATTTTTAGGGTGACTTACTAAGGTCAAGGTCATATATACATCAAGGTCATTGGTTACCAACAAATTTCGCTTAGAACTTCCAAATTTTAATTTTACTGAAACTTGCTCATAGTTTGCTATTTAACATGGTGTTAGATCATGTCCTAAATAGTTGTCCATCCTTGTACTTCAAGAATTTATGAATACTTCATGAATATTAAATGAACTCTTGTAAGGGTGCATGAAACATGAGAATTTTTGCCATGCCAAACTGTTTAGAATCAGTTCTACAAAGACATTTAAGAAAACCTTTTTCTCACATAACTTCCCTTATCTCCGAATTAGAACAACGGGTTAAGATTCCCTGATCTGTAACACGTGTAAGATCACTTTAGAACATTTATGACGTCATACGTCATATATGATGTCAAATCATGGAAACCGTTGTTTAATTACATGTCATTTAAACGGCGAAAATACACATTTTTGTTATGTGAGAAAAAGAATCTGATGCTCGTTGTCTTTTAAGATCACATGTTCCTAAACTCACTAAGAAAATGTTATTAAGCTCGGCAAGGCTCGCTTAATGACATTTTCTGAGGCTCGTTTAGGAACATGTGATCTTAAAAGACAACTTGTAACAGATCATCTATATCAGACTGTCTGATCTGGGTCTAATCTGTTCTGCAGAAGCATATAGATGTTTATATATGAAGTAAAGGGTTAAATGTAAATAATGTTTTTCTCGAGGGATGGCTATATGCTTTGTTTTCTACATGCTGTGTTTTCTGTTGGCAGGTGCACTGACAATAGCCACTTACTTGGACAGGGAGATGATGAGCTCCTATTCACTGCACATAGTAGCTCGTGACCATGGTAGCCCCACCCTCGAGTCAGAGACAACAGTTGTTGTACAAGTAATGGATGTGAATGACAACTCTCCACACTTCCTGCAGTCCACATACCAAGCCAATGTGACAGAGAACAGTATAGAAGGGGCCCTTATTGTACAGCTGGAAGCTACAGACATGGATGAAGGTAGGCTGCAGAAAACAGAGCTCCAGATAAGATGCATAAATTTAAACATTTTCAAGAATAACTTGTTTATTAATCCACCAATCCCTATACTCTGACCATTCTTTAGAATCGTCTCGAAGAGACGGTCACAATATAGGGTTTGGTGGAGACATGACGATTTTAATTATTTGGGTATGCACCATTATCTGTTGGGCTGAGAAAACCCATATTGTGTCAATACTTACACTGATATAATTATGATCAGGACATCTTGGCTACTGCTAAAGGATATTACTCACTACCCATTTGAAAACTGGTTTAAAATCCATTAATCTTGATAGGATATTTGTTATTGATTGCATTTATTATGATGAAATTTGTCCAGTATAACTGTTTTAATAGTAAGTGAATTAAAAGAGTTCATTCATGTTTCTGGATGTATTCCAATCCTAGTCCAGCAATACAAAAACCAGCCTTTACAAAAACCAACCTTTACAAAAACCAGCCTTTAGACTTTGGAAAACAATGGAGATGGATAGCAAACAGAACAGAACCTGCTCAGAATACCACAGCTTGTCTTGTCCTATACTGTATGCAAAGTCTCAACGTCCGTTTTCCTTTATATAAATACAGTTGAACTTTCGATATCTCGAACTTCAAAGGACGATACAAATTATTTCGAGATAACAGATGTTTGAGTTATCTGATTACTAATCTGAACAATTTGTTCATGTTGACAGCTTAATGCAGGAGGAGCTTTCAGCATTACTTTAGACCTGCATTAAGCTGTTACATGTGTTTCTAGATATTCATAGTGATACATTTTAGAACAATTCTGTATTGTAAATTTTGGAAGGACGGAACTTTTAGTCTAGTTATCCCGAAGTTCGAGTTAACTGAGATCAAGATATGGAAGTTAAACTGTAATAACCAAATGTTTGCTAAACAAAAGATATGTTCATCCTTTCACTTATCATTGTGTATGGTATTGATGATTATCTGTTGTACAATAACAGGCCAGAACAAGCAGCTGACTTATAAGATCCCAAGCGGTATAGCTGATGAGTTCCATATCAACCCAGTGACTGGTCTTGTTACCTTGGCAACCAGCAGTCTTGACCGTGAAAACAGAAGCTCTTACATAATAACAGGTATGAAAGAACTGCTGAATTTTAATTAAAGCTATAAGTAAGACGAATTTTTAGAAAATCTTCACCAAACTCTATCCTGCTAGTAATCATTAGAAGTGCCTGTGCAAGGCAGTTTTTAACCCTTTCCCTGTTCTATTATTATTCCAAATCTCAATTCGTAATGAATATTCATGAACAAAGTAGTTAACTGAAATATGGAAGGAGGAACATTGTAGCCATTTTAGAAACTTAAGAAACATATCAAATTCCAATAGCAAATACAGCAGACCCTGATCAGACGGCTCCTATAGGAGCTATCTGATCTGGGTCTACTCTGTTTGAAAATGTGTGAAAAGGTGTTTATATGAAGGAAAGGGTTAATCAATACCAGCCAGATAGTGTTTTTGAGAAATAAGAGATTTGGTTTGATCAGTATTCCGGTTATCATAAATATCTACAGCTCTGGTACAGTTGTAACAAGTCGTAATAGATACAGTATTCAGTAACGTTGTTACCAGTGTATTGTCTGGTACAGTTGTAACAAGTCGTAATAGATACAGTATTCAGTAACGTTGTTACCAGTGTGTAATAGATACAGTATTCAGTAACGTTGTTACCAGTGTGTAATAGATACAGTATTCAGTAACGTTGTTACCAGTGTGTAATAGATACAGTATTCAGTAACGTTGTTACCAGTAGATACAGTATTCAGTAACGTTGTTACCAGTGTGTAATAGATACAGTATTCAGTAACGTTGTTACCAGTGTGTAATAGATACAGTATTCAGTAACGTTGTTACCAGTAGATACAGTATTCAGTAACGTTGTTACCAGTGTGTAATAGATACAGTATTCAGTAACGTTGTTACCAGTGTGTAATAGATACAGTATTCAGTAACGTTGTTACCAGTGTGTAATAGATACAGTATTCAGTAACGTTGTTACCAGTAGATACAGTATTCAGTAACGTTGTTACCAGTGTGTAATAGATACAGTATTCAGTAACGTTGTTACCAGTGTGTAATAGATACAGTATTCAGTAACGTTGTTACCAGTGTGTAATAGATACAGTATTCAGTAACGTTGTTACCAGTGTGTAATAGATACAGTATTCAGTAACGTTGTTACCAGTGTGTAATAGATACAGTATTCAGTAACGTTGTTACCAGTGTGTAATAGATACAGTATTCAGTAACGTTGTTACCAGTAGATACAGTATTCAGTAACGTTGTTACCAGTGTGTAATAGATACAGTATTCAGTAACGTTGTTACCAGTGTGTAATAGATACAGTATTCAGTAACGTTGTTACCAGTAGATACAGTATTCAGTAACGTTGTTACCAGTAGATACAGTATTCAGTAACGTTGTTACCAGTAGATACAGTATTCAGTAACGTTGTTACCAGTAGATACAGTATTCAGTAACGTTGTTACCAGTGTGTAATAGATACAGTATTCAGTAACGTTGTTACCAGTAGATACAGTATTCAGTAACGTTGTTACCAGTAGATACAGTTTTCAGTAACGTTGTTACCAGTAGATACAGTATTCAGTAACGTTGTTACCAGTAGATACAGTATTCAGTAACGTTGTTACCAGTAGATACAGTATTCAGTAACGTTGTTACCAGTGTATTGTTTAACTCTTACTACATGAATAGTAATGTTAGAAATAATAACATTAGGAATATTAATAAGATTAATTATTATAATAGCACATGGGCTCAGGAATTTAGTCTTTGCAGAACCTGTAGAATTTGATCTATATTGTATCTAAAGCAAACCGAGCAGACCTTGATCAGGCGTAGAAAGGCATATTTTGAAGGAAATGGTTAGCCCTTTATTCCAGCAATGTTCATTAAGAAATAATTAATATTAACCCTTTCCTCCATAAATACGCCTTTCTTTGCCTCTGTAATAACCACTTCTTGAAACCATTGTGATAAATAGAGCATTTGCTCCTATAGGAGCAAATGCTCTATTTATCACAATGGTTTCAAACTACAAAATTCTAAAATTTTACTTTTCTCTAGTAAATGCTCCTTTTGGGTAGATTCATTCAAAGACGTAGGATCTAAAAATAGCCTATTAGGGAATGAGTTAATATGGATTAAAGGGTGATTGACTACCCTCAATTTCTTTAACCCTTTACTCCATGAATATTTATGCAAGAAATAATGACATCATGAATAATAATTAGATTAATTTTTAAGACGGCACATAAACACAGGATTTTTTGGCAATGGCAGAAACTGTAGAATCATATCTATATTATATCATAGGCAAACAGAGCAGACCCAGACCCAATAGGAGCGGTCTGATCTGGGTCTGCTCTGTTTGTAAAGGCGTTGAAAGGCGTATTAATGGAGGAAAGGGTTAATCATTGTGTGAGTCACAATGTTGTCTCAGGTATATTGTTTAGCCATAAGTGTTATCAGATACTATCAAACCAATATATTCTTGCTATGTTTCAGCTCTTGTTGAGGATGCTGGTTCCCCAAAGCTGTATGACACGGCTACTATTATCATCAATGTGACAGATGTGAATGACTCTCCTCCAATTTTCAAAGAATCCCGTGTAAGCCTTGAGATACCAGAAAACCTTGCACAGGACAATCTCCATACATTTGTGGCACATGATGCAGATATAGGGGAAAATGCCCATGTGCAATACACTATAACAGGTAGGTAGTCTTTGCTTCTAAAAGAATCATATACAAAGCTACAGATAAAGGTGCGTACTCGAGTACTACAATCGTCATTTTTCCACCAAACCCTTTGTTGTGACCACTCTTTAAAATCGTCTCAAAGAGAAGAAATAAAGAAGTTACACTTGAAAATATATCAATTTACGCATCTTATCTGGGGTTCTGCATATAGCTTGTCAGGGATAGATGTAGTACATGTATATTGTAAGTATAATTTCTAATTTATTTGCTTCTCCATTTTCAATAATGAGTATCCATTAAATGAACATATAATTATTAACCCTTTACTCCATAATAATGCCTTTTCATGCCTTTACAAACACTGTTAGACCCAGATCGGACAGCTTCTAGAAGAGTTGTACAATCAGGTCTGCTCTGTATGTTATACAAAAATTCAGTTAATTAATGTTCATGATATCATTATTTCTTGCCTGAATATTCATGGATGAACCCTTTCCCTTATATTTACTCCAAATTCCAATACCTACTGAATATGCATGGACAAAAATAGTTATACATGTTGTGAAATATGGAAGGTGGAACCTTGTTAGAGCTATTATAGAAACTAAAGAAACAGATCTTATCAAATTCCATTAGCAAACTAATCGGACCCTGATCAGATGGCTCCTATATCCCTGCTCATTATTATTGTTTTTTTGCAGATGGAAATGAAGATGGCAAGTTCAGCATAGATTCAGAGACTGGATTTTTTTCTTGTCGGAATGCATTGGACAGAGAAGCAAAGTCATTGTATGTACTTGAGATCTCGGCCAGCGATGGTAAACACTCGGCTACCTGTACTCTGTATGTAACTGTGCAGGACCAGAACGATAATGACCCAACTTTCACCAGTGACAGATACAACAAGGTCCTGTTTGAGAATGTCCTTCCTGGTACTACAGTGGTCGTCGTTACCGCCACTGACCCAGACAAAGATGAGAGTGGAGAGGTCACATATTCCCTGTACAATGATTCAGACACCAGTCTATTTCAGATCGACTCCCAGTCAGGTGTTATCCTCACTAAAGGGTATGTTGTACAGTAAACCCCTCTAAACCGGAAGTTCAATTTAGTATAAATATTGGTTGTGGAGACAGATGACAGCTTAATGCAGGATGAAAGTCATTTAGGAAGCTCCTCTAACAGCATTCTGCATGACTTTCATCCTGCATTAAGCAGCCACCTGCCTATAAGTATCTAAATTCGTTTCTATTAGAATTTCGATTTTGACGGGTTTTACTGTACCGTATTAGATGTTTAAAATGACAGTCCTTTCCATATTTTGTATAGCCTTCGCAGTCAAGCCCTTGGTGGCTGTTACATGTATTAACCCTTTTCCCCCTATAAACAACTTTTCACACCTTTATCAACAGTAGACCCAGATCAGATGATTCCTGTAGGATCCATCTGATCAGGATCTGCTCTGTTTGCAAATGCGTGAAAAAGCGTTTATATGAGGGAAACAATAATTTTTAAGGACTTAAAATGCAATTAGTTGGTAAGGTGTGTTGAACTTTCTTTCAGATTACTCTATGAATGCTTATACTAGATTAATGTCTTCTTTACTGTTGTGTGGCACTTGGTTGAAAAAAATATAATATCTTTATATTCCCCAATAATTTCATCAGTTGTACATGATTGCTTTGCATTATAATTGACAAGAGTATTTTATCATGTAGATTTACATGTATTTAAATACAGCTTATGCATTGTCAGCTTCTTTTAACCCTTTCCCTGTTCCATGTTTATTTCAAATTTCAATACCTACTGAATATTCATGAACAAAATAGTTATAATGAAATATGGAAGGTGGAACATTTTAGCCATTTTAGAAAGTAAATAAGCAGATTTTCAAATTCCATTAGCAAACAGAGCAGATTCTGATCAGACAGCTCCTATAGGAGCCATCTGATCTGGGTCTACTCTATTTGCAAATGCATGAAAATGAGTTTATACGAGGGAAAGGGTTAAGTCTACAAATTGAGAAACAAATTTTTTGTTGTTTAAAAAGTTTACATGTGTATTTTTGTTATGTCATTTCAGAATGTTTGACAGAGAGAAGAAGGCAAAATATTCTTTCGACGTTGTGGCAAGCGATGGTGGTAAATATGATCGTAGGTCTGAGAAAGTGCGTGTGGAGGTCACTATTGGCGATATTAATGACAACCCACCAGTATTTCAAGAAGTGCCATACCGTAAGAATGTATCCCAAGGCTTGTCTACGGGAACCTTTGTTCTGCAGGTGATCGCTGATGACAAAGATGCTGGGCCAAATAAGGAAATAACCTATGCATTCAGTTCAGAATCAGATCCAACGGCTCTGAATTTTTTCAAGATCAGTGCTTCCTCTGGTGAAATCAGGACCAAACAAACGCTGGGTGCCAATGCTCTTGGATACCACAATCTTAGGGTCATAGCGACAGACAATGGAGACACTGCCTTAAGTTCAGAAGGTAAGAAGTACAGTAGAACCGGTGTAACAGGCCTATCTTTCCCCCTGGCCATTTTTTCCCGAGGGAAAAAAAGGCCTAGTCAGTTTTTTCCCCCCCTAGTCCAGTTTTTCCCCCCTCCTCAGCCTGGGAGGAAGAATGGGCCTAGGCCTTTTTTTCTCCCCTGTGAATTGATTTTATCTTTTCAGATAGGGGGGGGGGAAGAAATGGCCTAGGCCTTTTTTTCTCCCCTGTGAATTGATTTTTTTTCCGGATAGGGGAGAAGATATAGCTTAAGCCAGTATTGCTCCCCTGTAAATATGTTTATATTTTTCAGAAAAGTTGGGGGAAAGAAATATCTTACACCAGTTTTTATCCATGTGAATATGTTTATATTGTTCAAAGAGTGCTGTGGAAGAAATGGCCTAGGCCTTTTTTTTCTCTCCTGTGAATTATTTTTATCTTTTACGATAGGAGGGGGGGGGGGGGGAGAAATGGCCTAGGCCTTTTTTTCTCCCCTGTAAATTGATTTTATCTTTTCAGATAGGGGGGAAGAAATGGCCTGTGAATTGATTTTATCTTTTAGGATAAGAGGGGGGGGGGAAGAAATGGCCTAGGCCTTTTTTCTCCCCTGTGAATTGATTGTATCTTTTCGGATAGGGGATGAGGAAGAAATGGCCTAGGCCTTTTTTTCTCCCCTTTGATATGATTTTATCTTTTAAGATAGGGAGTGGGGAAGAAATGGCCTAGGCCTTTATTTCTCCCCTGTGAATTGATTGTATCTTTTCGGATAGGGGATGGGGAAGAAATGGCCTAGGCCTTTTTTTCTCCCCTGTGAACTGATTGTATCTTTTTATGCCCCCAAAGCTAGGCTTTGGCGGCATATAGTGATCGCACCGTGCGTGTGTGTGTGGGTGGGTGGGTGTGATTTTACAAAAAGCTTGTCCGGAGCATATCTCCTATATCTTACCAGCTACGGATCCAAAATTTGGTATGTGAGTTCATCTTGGGATGATGGAGTGTCGCGTGTCATTTTCAGGTCACTGTGACCTTGACCTTTGACCTCGATTTTACAAAAAGCTTATACCTTACCAGCTGCAAAAAGCTTGTCCGGAGTATATCTCCTATACTTTACCAGCTACGGATTCCAAATTTGGTGTGTGAGTTCATCTTGGGATGGAGGAATGTCGCGTACCATTTTCAGGTCACTGTGACCTTGACCTTGAACCTCGATTTTACAAAAAAGGTTGTCCAGAGAATATCTCCTATACCTTACCAGCTACGGATTCCAAATTTAATGTGTGAGTTTATCTTGGGATGGCGGTGTGTCGCGTACCATTTTCAGGTCACTGTGACCTTGACCTTTGACCTAGATTTTACACAAAGCTTGTCCGGAGCATTTCTCCTATACCTTACCAGCTACGGATTCCAAATTTGGTTTGTGAGTTCATCTTGGGATGGCGGAGAGTTGTGTACCATTTTCAGATCACTGACCTTGACCTTGACCTTTGACTTCAATTTTACAGTCCGGAGCATATCTCCTATATCTTACCAGATACAAAAAGCTTGTCCAGAGCATATCTCCTATACCTTAAACGTTGACAATCAACCCAGGGTCCTTTTTAACGTTGAGAATGACTTAGGGTCCTTTTTAACTAAGTGTTGACGCTTGGCTCTTTTCTTAGCTATCATAATCGTCAAAGGTTCTGTTTCTAATGTTAAGAACTGACTCCTGTGTCATTTTTAACAGCATCAAAATTTCATGTTACACCTGCATTACATTGTATTGTTTTTCCGCCAAAATGCATTTCGGTGTCAAACACTTTGGGGGCATTTGTCACCCGTGACGACTCTCTCGTCTGCTAGGGGATGGGGAAGAAATGGCTTAGGCCTTTTTTTCCCCCCTGTGAATTGATTGTATCTTTTCGGTTAGGGGAGAAGAAATGGCCTAGGCCTTTTTTTCTCCCCTGTGAATTGATTGTATCTTTTCGGATAGGGGATGGGGAAGAAATGTCCTAGGCCTTTTTTTCTCCCCTTTGATATGATTTTATCTTTTTAGATAGGGGGGAGGGGAAGAAATGGCCTTGGCCTTTTTTCTCCCCTGTGAATTGATTGTATCTTTTCGGATAGGGGATGGGGAAGAAATGGCCTAGGCCTTTTTTTCTCCCCTTTGATATGATTTTATCTTTTTAGATAGGGGGAAGAAATGGCCTAGGCCTTTTTTTCTCCCCTTTGATATGATTTTATCTTTTTAGATAGGGGGGAAGAAATGGCCTAGGCCTTTTTTTCTCCCCTGTGAATTGAATTTATCTTTTCAGATAGGGGATGGGGAAGAAATGGCCTAGGCCTTTTTTCTCCCCTTTGATATGATTTTATCTTTTTAGATAAAGGGGGGGGGGGGGGGTGAGAAATGGCCTAGGCCTTTTTTTCTCCCCTGTGAATTGATTGTATCTTTTCAGATAGGGGATGGAAAAGAAATGGCCTAGGCCTTTTTTTCTCCCCTGTGAATTGATTGTATCTTTTTAGATAGGGGGGGGGGGGAAGAAATGGCCTAGGCCTTTTTTTCTCCCCTGTGAATTGATTGTATCTTTTCGGATAGGGGATGGGGAAGAAATGGCCTAGGCCTTTTTTTCTCCCCTTTGATATGATTTTATCTTTTTAGTTAGGGGGGAAGAAATGGCCTAGGCCTTTTTTTCTCCCCTTTGATATGATTTTATCTTTTTAGATAGGGGGGAAGAAATGGCCTAGGCCTTTTTAGCTCACCAGAGCACAAAGTGCTCAGGGTGAGCTTTTGTGATCGCCAGATGTCTGTCGTCCTGCGTCGTCCGTCGTCCGTCGTCGGTCGTCAACAATTTGAACCTTTAAAAATCTTCTACTCTGAATCTACAGGGTTCTCAGCTTTCATCTTTGGTACATAGCATCACCTATAGGTCCTCTACAAAAGTTATATAAATTATGCCCCTGGGGTCAAAATTGGCCCCGCCCCAGGGGTTGGAAGTTTTCAATAGAAACATATAGTAAAACTTTGAAAATCTTCTCCTCTGAAACCAGAAGGTTCTCAGCTTTCATATTTGGCACATAGCATCATGTTCAGGTCCTCTACAAAAGTTATATAAATTATGGCCCTGGGGTCAAAATTGGCCCCGCCCCAGGGGTGGGCAGTTTTCAATGGAAACAAATAGTGAAATCTTTGAAAATCTTCTTCTCTGAAACTGGAAGGCTCTCAGCTTTCATATTTGGCACAGAGCATCATGTTCAGGTCCTCTACAAAAGTTATATAAATTATGCCCCTGGGGTCAAAATTGGGCCCACCCCAGGGGTGGGAAGTTTTCAATAGAAACAAATAGTGAAATCTTTGAAAATCTTCTCCTCTGAAACTGGAAGGCGCTCAGCTTTCATATTTGGCACAGAGCATCATGTTCAGGTCCTCTCCAAAAGTTATATTAATTTTGGCCCTGGGGTCAAAATTGGCCCCGCCCCAGGGGTGGGTACTTTTCAGAATAAAAACAATAGTGAAATCTTTGAAAATCTTCTCCTCTGAAACTGAAAGGCTCTCATCTTTCATATTTGGCACAGAGAATCATGTTCAGGTCCTCTACAAAAGTTATATAAATTATGGCCCTGGGGTTAAAATTGGCCCAGCCCCAGGGTTGGGCAGTTTTCAATAGAAACAAATAGTGAAATCTTTGAAAATCTTCTCCTCTGAAACTGGAAGGCTCTCAGCTTTCATATTTGGCACAGAGCATCATGTTCAGGTCCTCTACAAAAGTTATATTAATTATGGCCCTGGGGTCAAAATTGGCCCCGCCCCAGTGGTGGGTAGTTTTCAGTAGAAACATATAGAGAAAACTTTGAAAATCTTCTCCTCTGAAACTGAAAGGTTCTCAGCTTTCATATTTGGCTCATAGCATCATGTTCAAGTCCTCTACAAAAGTTATATAAATTATGTCCCTGGGGTCAAAATTGGCCAACCCCAGGGCCGGCTAGTTTTCTATAAAAACATATAGTGAAAACTTTGAAAATCTTCTCCTCTGATTGCCTGGTGAGCGCTTCAGGGCCATTCTGGCCCTCTTGTTTTCTCCCCTGTGAATTGATTTTATCTTTTCAGATAGGGGATGGGGAAGAAATGGCCTAGGCCTTTTTTCTCCCCTTTGATATGATTTTATCTTTTTAGATAGGGGGGAAGAAATGGCCTAAGGCCTTTTTTTCTCCCCTGTGAATTGATTGTATCTTTTCGGATAGGGGATGGGGAAGAAATGGCCTAGTCCTTTTTTTCTCCCCTTTGATATGATTTTATCTTTTTAGATAGGGGGGAAGAAATGGCCTAGGCCTTTTTATACCCCCACAAACAGAGTTTGAGGGGGGTATACTGGAATCAGCCTGTCGGTCGTTCGGGCGGTCGGTCATTTGCATGCAATGTAGACCAAGATGTATGTATGTATGTGATGTGTTTTCTTCAGATTGTGTGTCATTGATATTTTTGTAGGTGTCGTGGAAATTATTGTTGGCACATCAGGCGGAGGTCAGCCATTTCGGTTTAGGAACCAGAACTATTCAACCAGTCTGTTTGAACATGCTGATGTTGGAACTCACCTGATCACTGTAGAACTTGACAACCCACCTAGTGGTGTAACATACAGCTTTGCCAGTGGAAATGACGGAGATGCTTTCACTGTCTCTGCCTCAGGTAAGTGACTGTTGTTACTCTTACAATGCAAAGTCAGATGAAGGTGTGTACTCAAATACTAAAATCGTCATTTCTACACCAAACCCTATATTGTGACCACTCTTTAGAATCGTCTCTTTGAGACGATTCTAAAGAGTGGTCACAACATTGGGTTTGGCTTTTGATGTGTGTCTACTCTGTTTGCAAAGGCATAGAAAGGCATATTTATTTTAAGGAGAAAAGGGTAAAGAAACTAAACTGTTTGACACTGATTGTATTTTGATAAATGATGGAAGTAAGTCTTCATCAAAATTTTAAGTTTTATTTAATTTTTAGTTTTGCAATAACAATGTACTTAATATAACATTTAGAATAAATAGTCATTACAATAGTTCTTGGCTAGGTCATCCATCTTCTTTTTGTTATTGGTCAACTTATTGCACTGCTCCACAGGTGCGATCCGTGTGCAAAACAAGAATGCCATAGACTACGAGGTGACACATCACATGCGGCTAATCATCGCTGCTAGCTCCCAGGGACTATATGCCTACACAACGGTGTGGGTGAATCTGATGGATATTAATGACAATGCTCCAAAGTTCTCCCAGGACAAGTATGTCACCACTGTACATGAGGAACAGGAAAAGTTCACCTTTGTTACACAGGTAAGTTTGCATAGTTTGTATATTCATGTTAACCCTTTCCTTCATAAAAACCATGTTTTCAAGCATTTGCAAACAGAGTAGACCCAGATCAGATTGACTCCTGTAGGAGCCATCTGATCAGGGTCTGCTTTGTTTGCTAATGGAATTTGAAAGAGCACTTACTTTACTTTCTAAAATGGCTACAATGTTCTACCTTCCATATTTCGTTGTAAATATATGTTCCATGAATATTTAATAGGTATTAAAATTTGGAATAAATGTAGAATAGGGAAAGGGTTAAACCTTTACTAATGTCCTGTTTATTTATGGGATAATGTAGAGTTGATTCTAAAGTTTCTGCCTATGCCAAATTTACCATTACATGTACTTATATGCCATTATAGAAAAAGCATTATTATCAATCATAAAGTAATAATCTCTTATGTAAATATTTATTTATTATAGTAAGGGTTTAAATCTTAAACACTCTTGCAACAAGTGTTTCAAAGTTCAGTCATGTTTCTTCATTTCATTAAAACACATTTTTTAGAGGGTTTGATCTTGCCAAGTTAAGAGTTAATTAAGTGTCTTGGCTAGATTAAATATTAAAGTGTCTCAGCTAGATTAAATATTTAAGTGTCTCGGATAGATTAAATATTAAAGTGTCTCAGCTAGATTAAATAATAAAGTGTCTCAGATAGATTAAATATTAAAGTGTCTCAGCTAGATTAAATATTAAAGTGTCTCGATTAAATATTAAAGTGTCTCAGATAGACTAAACAATAGTCTCATCTAGATTAATTTCTCAGATTAAGTGTCTCACATAGATTAATTAAGTGTCTCGGCGAGACTAATTGTCTCAGCTAGATAAATTAATAAGTCTCAGCTACATTAATTGTCTCAGCTACATTAATTAACCCTTTGCTCCATAAATACGCCTTTCTTCATTTCTGTAAAAGTCAGTTTTTGAAACAATTGTTCCATGTTTATCACAATGGTTTCAATACTACATAATTCTAAAATGTTCATTTTCTCTAGTTAATGTTCCTGTTTATGCCCCCCAGATCAGATCTGGGGGCATTTTGTGTTTGCCCAGTCTGTCTGTTTGTCACTAACTTTAAGATTGGTCATAACTTTTGAGCCAGTATAGATAGAGACTTTATATTTGGCATGCATTTGCATCTCATAAAGCTGCACATTTTGAGGGGTGAATTGTCAAGGTCATCCTTCAAGATCAGAGGTCAAATATATGTGTCAAATATATGTGTCAAATATGTGTCAGACTTTAACATTAGCCGTAACTTTAGAACCAGTAAAGATAGAGACTTGATATTTGGCATGCATGTGTATCTCATCAAGCTGCACATTTTGAGGAGTGACATGTCAAGATCATCCTTGGGCGGAAGCACTCGGCATAGTGTTTCACAAACACATCTTGTTGGTAGATATATTCAAAGAGCCTTAGAGGTTGGAACTAAAAATAGACTATGAGGTAACGGGTTAATTAGTCTCAGCTGATAATTAATTAGATCTCAGTTTCTATACAAAAGTTCAAATTTGCAAGGTTTGACTGTTGATTCATTTCAGCAGAACACCATTCTGTCTGAAAATTTTATGAAGTAAACAACCAAGTGACAGCTCTTCTTTATCTGCTTTCTTTCAGCACAATCGTTTGCAATAGCAATAAGTTTCAAAGCTTAGCTTTAGAGCAAGAAGTGTCTATAGATTGACTGTTAACACATTACCTCATAGGCTATTTTTAGATACAACCTGTTTGAATAAATCTACCGAAAAGGAGCATTAACTAGAGAAAAGGAATTTTTTAGAATTTTGTAGTTTGAAACCATTGCTATAGGAGCAAATGTTCTATTTATCACAATGGTTTCACAAAGTGACTTTACAGAGTCGTCAAAAGTTGTTAATATGAGGGAATGGGTTAAATAGGGTGTCTCAGAAGGTGGACTTGATTTCTGTATTGCAGGTGTATGCCACAGACGCAGATAGCCCGGGGAGGAACACAGATATCATCTATAACATCATCCAGGGTAACGTGGATGAGGCGTTCATCATTGACCCACCCCACACTGGACTAATCAAGACCAACCTTATTGTAGACTATGAGATCAAAAACAACTACAAACTCCTTATAGAGGCGAAAGACAACGGGGTGAATCGTACACAGTCTAGTACATGTACAGTGCGCATTTCTGTGATCGACATCAATGATAACCCTCCAACTTTCCCAAACACTCAACCAGTAAACAAAAGTGAAGGTAAGAGCTCGAATGGTCATGATAGAATACAAGGGAATATTTGTAAATATAACATTGATCATGATAAAATACAAGGGAATATTTGTAAATATAACATTGATCATGATAGAATACAAGGGAATATTTGTAAATATAACATTGATCATGATAGAATACAAGAGAATATTTGTAAATATAACATTGATCATGATAGAATACAAGGGAATATTTGTATATATAACATTGATCATGATAGAATACAAGGGAATATTTGTAAATATAACATTGATCATGATAGAATACAAGGGAATATTTGTAAATATAACATTGATCATGATAAAATACAAGGGAATATTTGTAAATATAACATTGATCATGATAAAATACAAGGGAATATTTGTAAATATAACATTGATCATGATAGAATACAAGAGAATATTTGTAAATATAACATTGATCATGATAGAATACAAGGGAATATTTGTATATATAACATTGATCATGATAGAATACAAGAGAATATTTGTAAATATAACATTGATCATGATAGAATACAAGGGAATATTTGTAAATACAACATTGATCATGATAGAATACAAGGGAATATTTGTAAATATAACATTGATCATGATAGAATACAAGGGAATATTTGTAAATATAACATTGATCATGATAAAATACAATACAACATTGATCATGATAGAATACAAGGGAATATTTGTAAATATAACATTGATCATGATAGAATACAGGTAAAATTAGATCTTATGGCACACCAACATAACCTACTTAAAATGTAAACAAAACATACCTGTAACGGTGGTCTTGAGAAAAATAAAAATAAAAAATAATAAAAAATGTATACGCCCATCAAAACATGAAAAACAAAACTACCCATTCCAAATATAAAACAATAAAAGCAAAACAGATTTGAACCAAACTATTATAGCGGCCACCTGGGCATTATACAGTGTATTTACCTGTAGTGTTTGTAAACATTGAGAACAAAAGGTGTGCCATAAGATCTAATTTTACCTGTACAAGGGAATATTTGTAAATATAACATTTTTGATGGCCTTCCAGTAAATGATAATTTATTAGTTTGAATGCACAAAGTTAGGAATCCCATGCTGTATATATTTTATAATTTTTGTCCGATTCTGCATTACTATTATTTTGAACTGATTTTAAATTGTTTTGTGTTTATTGAATGTTAACCCTTTTATTTATACATCTTTCTATGCCTTTGCAAACAGAGTAGACCCATATCACATGGTTCCTATAGGAGCCGTCTGATCAGGGTCTGCTCTGTTTACGTATGAAATGAAATAATATAGATATGACTGTACAGTGTCTGCCATGGCCAAACATTCTCTTCATCATGATCCATTATAAAAATAAAAAACTAATTAACATTTATGCATACATTATTTCTTATAAGAATATTCATGGAACAAAAGGGTCAAGTCTGAGGTGTATACAAACATTGTCTTAACCATATCAAGGATTGTACATGTCACAAACATAGACACTTGTGGGATTAACCCATTCTGTCATTGACGCCACTGTAAAGGTCATTTTTTGAAACCATTGTGATAAATAGACCATTTGCTCCTATGGAGCAAAATTTAATGCTCTATTTATCACAATAGTTTCAACATTATACAATTCTAAAATTTTCCTTTTTCTAGTAAATGTACCTTTTCAGTAGATTTATTCAAAGAGGTGGGATGTTAAAACATCCAATGAGGAAATAGATTAATGTCGAGGTTGGCTGCAATTGAATATTTGGCTTGTGTTTTCTGGTTTCAAGTTTGTCTTGCATGTTGTATTTGACAGCTACTGAGGTTGGCTCCTTCTTAACCATGATAACAGCCAACGATGTCGACATCAGTCCACCAGTAACATACAACTTTAGTAGTGGTGGCAATCCCGATGGCATGTTTAGCATTGACCGATACAGTGGCATCCTCCGTCTGGCTAAGCCTCTGGATCATGAGCGTCGGACACAGTACATGGTAAAATTGGAGGCTAGTGATGGTGAACAAAAGGACTACACTACATTGGAGATCAACATTTTGGATGAAAATGACAATCCCCCAGTATTCTCTCAGCAGAATTACCAGGTAGGTGTGGTCTTAACCAACATACTTCTCCGCCAGTATTATAAATATCATGGACCTTTTTAAGTAGAGTCCTCATATTTGGTAGGGAGATTTAATGTGATATTTTTGAGGCAGTAGTTCAAGGTCAGTTTTCAAGGTCAAACTTAAAATTATAGGCTGACTGCCTTTGGGGGCATATATATTATACAAACATCTGTTATAATTAGTTTTAAAATACTAGATTTGAATTGGAAGATTATGATATACACACTGGATGTTAGCCTTTTCCTATATTACTACTCATATAAGAAATGGTAACTGTGATTACAGGTGTCTTTGGAAGAACTAACTCCTCCAAACTCAAGGGTGATTCAGGTGAACGCCAGTGATGCAGATTCTGGGCACAATGCAGCTATCACCTATGGTCTGGCATGGACCCCTACACACAGATTCTACATTGACCCTCAAACAGGTGAGGCAGTTAGGCGTAAAAAAAAAATAGGTTTGTTTCTGGTTACCCGACCGACCGTCCATTTTACCCCCCCGACTCACTTTTTTTTTATTGCATCCAGAAATTTCCGCGGTTCTGTCTCTTGTGATTATTACGAGTTTGGTGAGAGGCCGATCTTCGGGGACTTCCCAATTCGAAAAAGCCTCTTTTTTATATCCAACTTTTTGTGAAAGAATTTCAAAGAAAAAACCGATGGAGAAATTCCCATTATGTTGACATATCTCAACATTTCCAACGGTCAAACATTTTTGCCACAGTCAAAGAAAATGCTAAAAAGATACATCGGAGTTTGACACTAACCATAGACCGAGCGACATTTCTAGTATAGTGCAGGTCAGGTCCAGTCGTTAAATATTCAACTGGTCCGAATGGTCCAGTGCGAAATAATCGATTCTAGAAAAATTCCATTCATTTTGCAAGTTTTTCCACTCATTTTCTCCTTCTGTCGCTCTAATATTGTTTTGTTTTTATCATTGTTCTAAGTAGAGAAAGCTGCGAGCACCTTGCAACCACGTGACTTCCTTCATAACGTCGAGGTCGGGGTTGTCTCAAATTAAGTTAGGGTATTGTGATAATACACTGTCGTTGTCGAAAAATCGCTACTTATTCTAATGCTTTTATTTCAGTTAAGGTTACGTGTAAAAAATGTTTTTGTGGAAATTTATATTTTAAGGGAATATATTTACAAAAAAAATATTAGCCAAATGATTCATAATGACACCACTTGAAACATTATGAAACGTTCCCTAAATGTATGTCGTAAAATAGATGTCGTAAATCTTGGTTTCCCACACTAACACCACTTTTCTGTTATGTACACTCGCGACGATATATGCCAGTTTCAATTTGGGTTTACGGGCAGTGGAGATGACAAGAAAGAAAGGGAAATGTAAGGAGTCGTCGAAGAGAAAATATGAGGAAGAAAAAAGGCAATTCTGTCAGAAATTGAAAGAAGAGTTTACTTGGTTAAACTACGTACAGTACATTCCTTGTAGAAAATACGATTTGGTAAATAGTGGAGTTTTACAGTGGGGTGCTAAATGCCAATAGGTCCATACCACAGATTAACCGTTACCTGATGAATATTGATGATTATTCATATAAGACTATGCCTACTATGAATATATATTAGTATTTAGGTATCAGTTCGATTTTCAGCATACTGCTGACCAAAAATAAAAAATAATAATAAAAAAAAAAAGTTCCCGACCTACCGACCCAACTTTTTTTGGGGCATGTAACCAGAAACAACCCTATTTTTAGCTCACCTGGCACAAAGTGCCAAGGTGAGCTATTGGGATGATCCTATGTCCGGCGTCCGGCGTCGTGCGTATGTGCGTTGTGCGTCGTGCGTACGTGCGGGCGTCAACAATTTACATCTTCTTCTCTGGAACTACAAAGCCTAGAGCTTTGATATTTGGTATGTAGTATGATGTAATGGTCCTCTACAAAGATTGTTCAAATTATGTCCCCCGGGCCAAAAATGGCCCCGCCCCAGGGCTTATCAGTTTTTCATAGGAAAATCTTTAAAAATCTTCTTCTCTGAAACTGTAAGGCATAGACCTTTGATATTTGGTATGTAGCATCATCTAATGGTCCTCTACTAAGATTGTTCAAATTATGACCCCTGGGCCAAAAATGGCCCCGCCCAAGGGCTTATCAGTTTTTCATAGGAAAATCTTTAAAAATCATCTTCTCTGAAACTGTAAGGCATAGACATTTGGTATGTAGCATGATCTAATGGTCCTCTACTAAGATTGTTCAAATTATGACCCCTGGGCCAAAAATGGCCCCGCCCCGGGGCTTATCAGTTTTTCATAGGAAAATCTTTAAAAATCTTCTTCTCTGAAAATGTAAGGCATAGACCTTTGGTATTTGGTATGTAGCATCATCTAATGGTCCTCTACTAAGATTGTTCAAATTATGACCCCCAGGACAAAAATGGCCCCGCCCCAGGGCTTATCAGTTTTTCATAGGAAAATCTTTAAAAATCTTCTTCTCTGAAACTGTAAGGCATAGACATTTGGTATGTAGCATCATCTAATGGTCCTCTACTAAGATTGTTCAAATTATGACCCCATGGCCAAAAATGGCCCCGCCCCCGGGCTTATCAGTTTTTCATAGGAAAATCTTTAAAAATCTTCTTCTCTGAAACTGTCAGGCATAGACCTTTGGTATTTAGTATGTAGCATCATCTAATGGTCCTCTACTAAGATTGTTCAAATTATGACCCCTGGGCCAAAAATGGCCCCGCCCCGGGGCTTATCAGTTTTTCATAGGAAAATCTTTAAAAATCTTCTTCTGAAAATGTAAGGCATAGACCTTTGGTATTTGGTATGTAGCATCATCTAATGGTCCTCTACTAAGATTGTTCAAATTATGACCCCCCAGGACAAAAATGGCCCCGCCCCAGGGCTTATCAGTTTTTCATAGGAAAATCTTTAAAAATCTTCTTCTCTGAAACTGTAAGGCATAGACCTTTGATATTTGGTATGTAGCATCATCTAATGGTCCTCTACTGAGATTGTTCAAATTATTACCCCTGGGCCAAAAATGGCCCCACCCCGGGGCTTATCAGTTTTTCATAGGAAAATCTTTAAAAATCTTCTTCTCTGAAAATGTAAGGAATAGACCTTTGGTATTTGGTATGTAGCATGATCTAATGGTCCTCTACTAAGATTGTTCAAATTATGACCCCCAGGACAAAAATGGCCCCGCCCCAGGGCTTATCAGTTTTTCATAGGAAAATCTTGAAGAAATCATCTTCTCTGAAACTGTAAGGCATAGACCTTTGATATTTGGTATGTAGCATGATCTAATGGTCCTCTACTAAGATTGATCAAATTATGACCCCTGGGCCAAATATGGCCCCGCCCCAGGCCTTATCAGTTTTTCATAAGAAAATCTTTAAATATATTCTTCTCTAAAATTATAAGGTATAGACCTTTGATATTTGGTATGTAGCATTATTTAATCGTCCTCTACTAAGATTAATCAAAATATGACCCCCGGACCAAAAATGGCCCCGCCATTAATCTTCTCTTAAAAATCTTTAAAAGTCTTCTCTGAACTTGTAAGGCATAGACCTTAGATATTTGGTATGTTGCATTATCTAATAGTCCTCTACCAAGATTTTCAAATTATGAACCCCGGATCAAAATTGACCCCGCCCTGAGGCTTAACAGTTTTTCATAGGAAAATCTTTAAGGTCTAGACTCTTTATATTTAGTATGTAGCATCATCTGATGGTTTTCTACCAAGATTTTTCAAATTATGCAATCTGTCATTGAAATCATTAATCTGTTACGAACAGGTGAGCGATTAAGGGCCATCATGGCCCTCTTGTTTTTTTTGGCCTTATAAGAAATGACCAATTACATGTAGTTACTTGACATCAATAAAAGTTTGGGAGGATGGTATTAGCTATAGGCTAGAGACAAAAACTCAAAAGGCTAGGATTTCCTATGATATTTGACAATATGAAGAGAGCTTTGAACTAAATATGCCATTGGCTGGGATAGTATAGCCCTTTCCTTGTTTAATATTTATTCAAGATTTCTTGAATCAGTGCAGACCCTGACCAGACGGTTCCTACATGAGCCATCTGATTTGGGACATGAAAAGGCAGTATATGAAGTAGAGGGTTGATTCTTTGAGTAAATAATTCAATTTTTCCATGTACGAAAAAACCTCTTGGGTCTTCCTTCACCTATAGTTAGCTGGATATTGCAATATAACTGAAATTCTGTTCTATGATATAAACACATTTTCACACATTTGAAAACAGAGTAGACCCAGATCAGACTGCTACTGTAGGAGCCATCTGATCAGGGTCTGCTCTGTTTGCTTTTGACATGATGTAGATCTGATTCTTCAGTTTTTGTCCGAGGAAAAAATTTTTCCTTGAAAATTTTATATTATAAAACTTCAGCTAATAAATATTCATGATGCCATAATTTCTTCCATAAATACTGAACAGGGAGAGGGTTAATACAAACGAACAAGAGCCTTCACTTTAGGAAGCAGAAAGTAAGGATTTAGATTTACCTTAGTGTGATTATATCTCAGTTCATCTGTTTTGTGTCAGGCATAAAACTTTATAGGATGATTGGTTAGTATGAGAACTTTCAAAACCTAGACATGGTTCTGATATGCACTCGGTATCGCCAGATTTGTAGTACTAATGATAGGCCAGGCTTTAATCAGTCAGCTGTATCCATGTCCTGTGTACACATTTCTATTTTCTAGTATATTTTCTTATTCCAGGAATTATCTTCACCAATGAGACCGTTCAGTACAGGCAGAATCAGGAAATCGTTCAGTTGGTTGTGACAGCAACAGACCACGGCGAGCCAAGGCCAATGTCAGCTGTAGTTGCAGTCTACATTCAGATCACCAGTGTCAACAAATATGCCCCTGTGTTCAAGCAAAAGGAGTATTTGTAAGTTGTTGTTTTCTGTTTTATTTTGCTTGTTGCCCGAAAATATAATAGCAACTATTAACCCTTCACTCTGTAAGTACGCTTTTCTATGGCTTTGCAAACAGAGTAGACCCAGATCAGACGGCTCCTATAGGAGCCGCCTGATCAGGGTCTGCTCTGTTTGCTTACGGAGTGATATAGATATGATTCTAAAGTTTCTGCCATGGCCAAAACTTCCTGTCTCCTTGTGCTATTACACGGTGTCAGGATAATGTGACTGGGTGGGGTGCCCTTGCCATGTACCTGCGGCAGGGGTATTCCATTGAGGCAGCACTATAACTTGTCTCATGCGGGTGCCGTCTGCAAATAACTGAAATACTGTTGGTCGGACGTAAAACCGAACTCACTCACTCACTCATACACAAAGTAAATTCCAAAGCTAACTAGAGTTTTCATCCATGTACTATTGAGCAATCGGAGTATTTGTTTAACTCTTGCTGTGTGAGACACAAGTCACTAATGTCCTTTGCAAACAGTGCAGACCCATATGAGAGGGCTCCTAGTTGAGCCTTCTCATCAGGGTCTGCACTGTTTGTCATGTTACACTTTTCTTTAGGAAAATCCTTAAGTATTCACTGTAAGCTTGACCTATTTGAATTTTGGAACAGTCCATTTGAGAAGTCAGCATTGTAAGGGTTAAAATGCTTAATAAATTAGATTTGTCGTGTCCTGGCCAAATCCTGTCTAGCTGGTACTCGTTGGAATTTCATCACAGGTGTGATTCTTAGGAGTACCAAGGTGAGTATTGTTTTAATGTAAAACAATACCATAAATTTCCTTCTTCCAAGCCATTGGTTGTGAAAGGTTTTGTTGGAGTTTCGACTCTCAATTATATGATATTTATAACCACCAGACCTGGAGTTGTGTATAAATTTGACATTGTTTGTTTATTCTGCAGGACGACCGTCAGTGAGGATGAGGAGCAGGGATATGTGGTGCTCCATGTCGAGGCCCACGATAATGACACATGGGGACACAACAAGGAAGTCGACTACAGTATTGTGGAGGGAAATACCCACAATGCATTTGGAATAGACCAGAAGCAGGGTAAACTAATACTGAATGGTGTCCTTGATCGAGAAGATATCAAGGAATATAGCTTAAAGGTGCTAGCACACGATCGAGGAGTCCCATCGCGTAATTCTACTGCTAGCATTGAAATACTTGTTCGTGATGTGAATGACCAGATACCATACTTCAGTCAGAGGGAGTACTACGTATCACTGCCAGAATCATACCCAAATGATACAACCTTCCTGAAAATAAATGCTTCTGATAATGATGAAGGAGCGAATGCTAAACTTTACTTTGCGATTACCTCAGGCAATGAGGAAGGCCTGTTTATTATGAATGCTGTAACAGGAGAAATGGTCATTATGCCCAATGAACAACTAGACTACGAACAAAACTCTCAACATAAGCTGGTAGTTAGAGCAACAGACTGCACCGGCTGTGAGGCCAATATGCCAAGATTTGCTAATATCACCACAGTTTACATTAATGTAACAGATGTGAATGAATTCTCACCAGAGTTCCCTGCTAGATACAGTGAGTATGTATATGAAGGAATGGACATTGGATCATCTGTATTCATAGCCCAAGCCAATGATAAGGATGGTGGTCATTTTGGAATGGTCACCTACAACTTGACAGGCACAAGACTATTCTCTATCCACTACCAAAAAGGCATAGTTACAACAAACCAAATGTTTGATTATGAAATAGCACAGGTGAAATTGTTCAGCTTTGAAATCCATGCAACTGATGCAGGAGGGCGGAAAGCTTCAGTGCCTGTGACTTTGACTTTGGCAGATGTTGATGAATATGAACCAGTTTTCTTGAGAAATGAGTATAACTTTGAAGTTCCAGGAAGTTCTAAGGCAGGAGATATTATTGGTAAAGTTCAGGCAAGTGATCAGGATGGAGGAGATGCAGGAAGAATTGTCTACCGGTTAAAATTGGCACATAATTATTTCGGTATAAATGCATCTACTGGTGATATAATAGTGACACATAACCTGAATCGGGACATTAACAGAAGCAGGAGAAAACGTGAGCTAAATACTCTTGTTATTGAAGCTGGTAGTATAGTTGCTGATTCACTGTCTTCCACTGTGAACGTTATTATTGATGTGGATCGTACCTGTGCGGGTTGCCGCCAGATTGAGCCGCTGGTAAAGGAGGATGAGCAGGACATCATTCCCATTGTTGTTGGTGTTATAGTAGGCTTTGTTGTACTGGTATTGATTGTGATAATTGTCCTTATGCTTCTACGTAAGCATAATCGAACTAATAAAAATCACCTACCAAGTGAAACACCAATGTGTGAATCAGAGGATTTTGATCATATTCCTCATTCAGGGGGGCCACCTGCTTATGTTGATGTTGTGAGATTTAATGGGAATCCTGTAGCCAATGTGACAACATCATCGGACATGTCTGCTCATTCTCATCACTCGGGGTCCAGCGGGCGGGGCTCAGCTGAGGACGAAGAAGATGAGGAGTTAGCAATGATAAATTCTGCCTCTGGTTCATTTTTGAATAATTCCAATGGTTTTAGAAAAGCAATGCCAGATTCTGGAATTCAGGATGATGACAACACTTCAGAACCATCAGTTCAAAACCATCAAGACTATTTAGCCAGACTTGGTATAGACACAGCAAAGATCAATTCCAAAGTAAAGTCTGGCCTTACTCATTCTGTGGAGAGCATGCATCAGTTCTCAGACTCAGGTGGAGGAGAAGGTGTAGGTATGGACATAGAGGTGATAGATTACTCAAAACCACATGCTTCCCACATTATGGACAAGAACCATGATTTAGGGTTTCATGAACCAGAACCTCACATGGCAGGCTCCCTTTCCAATGTGATCAACAGTGAGGAGGAATACAGTGGGTCTTATAACTGGGACTACTTGTTAGACTGGGGTCCACAATATCAACCCCTAGCTCATGTGTTTGCAGAAATCGCGAGACTTAAAGACGATAAAATACAGCCAAAGAAACAGGCAGTGCACATAGTGCCACAACAGAGGCAAGTTGTTCCTAGTGTTCACCCTCAAGTTAGAACTGTTCCTCCACCAATGATCACTGATGCTCCCCCAAAAGTGATAGCCCAGTCTGCAGCTCGATCAAATAGGTCTAGTCATTCATCAGGAGCATCAAATCTGAACTCTGCACGAAATAGTACTATAAATACCTCACTTCCCAGTATGCCCCGCTCGCCTATCAGTCATGAATCAAGCTTTACCTCTCCTGCTCTCACGCCTTCTTTTACACCCTCTCTGTCTCCACTGGCAACGAGAAGCCCGTCTGTGTCTCCTGTAAATAGTGGACATGGTGTTTCGTCCAGTCACAGCTCAGGACCAACTACTCCAAGGGGACGACCCATAAACAATAACAACAAATTCATGTTTAGCTCACTAGGGTCTGAACAAGAACTCCAAATATAGATAGGTGTGTCTACAAATCAAAACATGTGATATTGTGACAGTGTATATCATGTCTTGTCTTTAAACCTTTACTCCATAGATATGCCTTTTAGCCTTTCCTTCGTATAAACATGTTTTCATGCATTTCAAACAGAGTAGACCCAGATCAGACGGCTCCTATAGGAGCCGTCTGATCAGGGTCTGCTCTGTTTGTTATTGGAATTTGAAAGATCTGTTTCTTTACTTCCTAAATTGGCTAAATTTTTCAACTTTCCATGTTTCATTATAACTATTTTGTTGATGAATATTCAGTATGTATTGAAATTTGGAATAAATATAGAACAGGGAAAGTGTTAACCCAGATCAGATGGTTCCTGTAGGAGCTGTCCGATCAGGGTCAGCTCTTGCTTGCTGGTGGAATTACTGTAATATAGATTCCATTCAGCAGTTTCTGCCATGGTTAAAAATTCATTTGTTCATATGTCATAAAAATTAAGTTAATCGTTATTCTCACATAATTTTTTTATGTAATTTTTTTACATGAATATTCATTATGTCATTATTTTTTACATGAATATTCATGGAGTAAAGGGATAAAGCCTCCAGCATTGTAAATGTCATCCCATTCATCATTTTCTGTATTTTATTTTTGTCATTAATTGAATATTTTTGTTGGTACAAAAGCTGTTAGATAAAATGTTTTAATATTTGATTTTTGACTTATCAAAGGGATTTAAATTTTAATACAATTACATTTGATGTATATGTAGTTTGCATTTTAAACTTACATTTGTTTTATATACATTTTTAACTAGCTTTAGACATAAAACCGTTCATTCAGTGTGTAACCCATTCTCGCATATTGATGCCTTTTGACGCCTCTGTCAAAGTCACTTTATGAAACTATTGTGATAAATAGAGCATTTGCTCCTATGGAGCAAATGCTCTATTTATCACAATGGTTTAAAAACTACACAAATCTAAAAAAAATCCTTTTCTCTAGTAAATGCTCCTTATTGGTAGATTTATTCAAAGAGGTTGGATCTAAAAATAGCATATGAGGGAATGGGTTAACTCTTGGTACACTATTGGTGAAAACCCTAACAGTTTAGATCATGATAAGATGCCAAGGAACTGCATTTTATCAGATTTCCAACTGGTTGACCCACAATTGTTTTTTAACCCTTTCCCTATTGAATATTCATTTCAGCAATAATGACATCATTTTTAATATTAATTAGATTATTTTTTTATTATTGCAAACGAACACAGGACGTTTTGGCCCAGGCTGGAACTATTGAATCAGATCTATATAATACCATAAGCAAACAGGGCAGACAGTGATCAGACAGCTCCTACAGAAGCCATCAGATCTGGGTCTGCTTTGTTTGCAAATGTGTGAAAAGTCATTTATATGAAGGAAAGGCTCAACTTAACCCTTTCCCTCATATAAGGACCTTTTCACGCATTTGCAAACAGAGTAGACCCAGACATGATATAGATCTGATTCTTCAGTTTTAGTCAATTCAAAATATTTCTTTGAAAAATTTACATGATAAAAATCAGCTAATTAATATTCATGATGTCATAAATACTGAACAGCAAAAGAGTTAACCATTTACTCCATATATACACCTTTCTACACCTTTGCAAACAGAGCAGACCCAGATCAGACGGCTCCTATAGGAGCCGTCTGATAAGGGTCTGCTCTGTTTGCTTAGGCAATTTTAATCTGCCATGGCCAAAATTGCCTTTGTTCATGTGCTGTTATAAAAAATTGATATTCATGACATCATTGTTTCTTACATGAATATTCATGGAATGAAGGGTTAAGAGATGTATGAAAAATTGACCTTGAGAATTGTAGCAAATGACATGTTACTAAGCATACTAACTTGTATCCATAGCACACTGATGAACGTATCACCATTTACAAAAACTGTTGTGTGCCACAAATCTTTATTGCTTTACAAAACATAGCCAAACAATGTCAACAGTTTTTAATTGTGGTGAGATGCTGTTGTACTTAGAATTAGACTATTTGGTAAATATGGGTTGTGAATTGTATTCATAGTGTACTATGACTTCATTAAACAGACTTTTAAACAGATGTTTGGTCCACTAGTTGTCCAAATTGTGAAAATTGGGTTGAAAGATGCAATACACAACTATTTGGAGGTTTGCAATGATTGAGATGATGTGTTTCTAAGGTTGTTGTCAGGTTTTTATTATGTGTTACTCTTTTGCTGCCAATTGTGTATATGTGATTGCCTATTGAGACAGTTTTTATCCAGATAAGATGCTGAGTAATTCAGCGTCTTATCAGGATCCAAACTGATTCATACTATGATAATGTTTCAAGAAAGAAGATGGAGGTTAAAATTGTAATAGTTGGACAATTCTGCAGATGACACCACGCAACAGTGAAAGAGTTAAGTAATCATACTGTAAGTTTTTAAACTTTTAACAGAAGGAGTTGTGAATTTTAGAGAGAATTTTATTGTTGACCACAGTTCTGTAATATTATACTGCCAAAATATGGTTCAATATTTCTTCACAGTTTATTGTATAAGTGTTGTTAGAACCGATTTACATTTCAATTTTACTCAAGATTACAAAATTTCTTTTGAATTTTACAAGTTTTCAATATCAATGTGTCAAATGGTTTTGATCCTATTGAGGTGGCAAGTGACTTGGCATCCCATCCAGATGGTGTTTTCTAATGATACCACAGACTTGCCTATGGCAGTGATAGGGTTAAGACACTTGGTAACTTGTTGCAGGTCAATGGTAATACCAGTACCAGTATGCAAAAGCTCAGAAATGAACGTTCGTCCTGTGTTAACCCATTCCCGCATAGGCTATTTTTAGATCCAACCTCTTTGATTAAATCTACCAAAAAGGAGCATTTACTAGAGAAAAGGAAATTTTCAGAATTGTGTAGTTGTGAAACCATTCATGATGATTGTGATAAATAGAGCATTTGCTCATGTGGAGCAAATGCTCTATTTATCACAATGGTTTCACAAAGTGACTTTTACAGAAGCATCAAAAGGCCTCAATATGTGGGAATGGGTTAAAAAAACCCAGCAGGTTTTTTTCAAAAGATCCCATGTTGACTATATAATTGGTTGCTGTAAATAGATTCTGTTATAATGAATCCAGTCAAGCTATGTAGATCTGCTATTTGAATGGTTACAGTCATGTATTTTATATGTAGTCCCTGGGACTCTAAATCAAGTGTTACCAATGTGAACATTATTAGCAGATTTTATTGAAATCAAGTGTGATTTCTCCTTTCTTAAAAGCTCAAAAGGGCCTTAATACTCTGATCAGCTCATAAATGATAGTTTCAGAGATTATTGGTAAGGAATAGGTGGTATTTAAGTGAGATATTCTAGACCGATCACACCCCTGTACACCTATAGATGTTTGATAGGTAGTATCAGAATATATTTCAATGTTCTTCACATATTTTGAAACTTTTATACAGTAAGAAATTACTTTATAACAATATAGTCTTGACCTTATTGGACATTCAGTTCTTCTTTTGATTGTACTAATTATGAAATCTTTCAAATTATAGTGAAAGTGTGTTTATATGATTAAATAAGAGCTACTGGAACAATTAACCCTTTCCCTGTTCTATGTTTATTTCAAATTTCAATACCTACTGAATATTCATGGACAAAAGAGTTATAACGAAATATGTAAAGTGGAACATTGTAGAAATTTTAGAAACTAAAGAAACAGATTTATCAAATTCCATTAGCAAACAGAGCAGATCCTGATCAGAGGGCTCCTACAGGATCCGTCTGATCTGGGTCTACTCTGTTTGCACATGATTATAAACACGATTATATGAGGGAAAGGGTTAAGTCTACAGATTTTCTTGAAGTGAACAATTCATGCATACATGTTAGGGTAAAGGTTAATTTATGCAATACTGATGGGAGGTTTGGGTGTAAATTAGAAAGTATAAAGTGTACAGTTTGTGGGGAAACATTGGTAACAGAATTTTTGCTTCCAATTTTATCTTTGGTTATTCTACAGTGCCAAAACCATCTAAGACGTATGCAAATAATTTTATAAGTGTGAAACATGATGATACAATGTATATGAAAAGTGTATTGGTTTTAAACTCGGAGCCTATCGTTAATCTTTTGTGTTACCCCTTTACTCCATAGGTACACCTTTACAAACAAGAATTGCCCCAATCAGATTGCTCCTGTATGAGCGGTCTGATCAGGGTCTGGTCTGTTTGCTTATAAAAAAAAGACGATCTAATTCTACAGTTTCTGATATGATAAAAATTCATTTATTTGTTGTAGCATTATACAAAGTAATGTAATTAATAAGTATGCTTTGTGTCATTATTTAATGGACTAAAGGGTTAAGCAACATAGTAAATTGTATTTGAACAGAAAACTTGTCATACTGTAACTTTTGATGTATTTAACCCATTTGCCCTTACCTATTTTTTTTTTTTTTAAAGAAAAAACATTTTCTCTGAATGCTAGATGTAAATGAAGGGTATACAATACATTGTAGCGTTAATATTGTGACCGACTTTAATCTTGTTAGTAGCTACCTGTGGAAATGGGCACCAGTAGATGTATCTATGATTATACTTAGTGTATCTGTTTAATGACATTCCAGTGTGACAAAATGTTTTACTCATGACATGACATTGCCAACAGGCTTCTACAATTATTGTTGTTAACCCATTCCCTCATTTTGATGACTCGGTAAAAGTTACATTGTGAAACCATTGTGATAAATAGAGCATTTGCTCCTACAGGAGCAAATGCTCTATTTATCACACTGGTTTCAAACTACAAAATTCGAAAAACAATTCCTTTTCTCTAGTTAATGCTCCTTTTCGGTAGATTTTTTCAAAGAGGTTATATCTAAAAATAGCCTATGAGGTAATGGGTTAATTATAATTTTACTGACTGCTACATTTATACCATGCTAGAGTCTGGGCTCATTCTAACATATTTCACTGATCCGATTCTAGGTGAATCAGACCGATCAAATACTTTAGAATGAACTTCAGCTCTAACCTAGGATCTGGTCTTATATAGGTCGAGTTCCTTCCTGTTTTATACAACTTAACCAAGCCAGATATATACAAACAGAGTTGGGCAGTATCAATTTGTTTATTTTGTCTCTCATCAGAATCTCAGTGATTCATCACTCCTGATAAAAGTTGTTTTTCTAACATTTCTCTGTTGAATATTCATGTAAATAATGATAACAACATTAATATATATTAAATGAGTTTTAATAAAGGCATATGTACACAAGATGTTTTGGTATTGATAGAAACTGTAGAGTCAGATCTATTACCGTTATAAGCAAACAGTGCAAACCATGATTAGATTGATCCTGCAGTTTATACCAATACAAAAAAATATGGTGTATACATGCTGTTACAAAATACAGTTTCATGATGTCATTAATTCTTACATGAATTTGCAACAGGGCATGAGTTAAGAGAAATTAAAGAATTTCAGAATTAAAGACAATTTTTGTAGACGCAATTACTCCATGTGTAAATTGTCATTTAATTTTTGCAAACGATGCTTCCTTCATAATATGAATTGTTTCTGTCATACAAAATATATTTATAAATATATATGTAATCATGTAGGTTAGTGACAAATCTAAAGGTTGAACTTTTCGCAATTAACTTTGTCCTAATATATCTATTGTTTTACATGAACATTTTTTACAAGAAAAAAGTATATTGATAATAAATGATGAAATCGATGCCGGCTTGCTTTTAAGTTTTATTCCCTGATTGCATGGGTTGATACTTTTGGAAATTTTTTTTCCGAAACTGAGAAGAAATGCCTGAAGAGAACTCTTCATAAATATATACACAGAGCTCCAGATAAGATGCGTAAATTAAATTATTTTCAAGAATAACTTCTTTATTTCTCCATCAAACCCTATGTTGTGACCACTCTTAAAGAGTGGTCACAACATAGGATTTGGTGGAGAAATGACGATTTTAGTATTTGAGTATGTGCATATATCTGTTGCACTGTATACATGTATTGAGCAAATTTCCTGTCAGTTCTAGGCGGGGCAATAAGTAAAGACATATCTTTTTGAATGACCATGCAGTTGTATATACCATACCTCTGAAAACATATTCTGCAATCGGTATGTACTACAATGCTTGTTTAACCCAGTCCCTCATATTTATGCCTTTTGACACCTCTCTTAAGTCATTTTTGAAACCACTGTGATAAATAGACCATTTGCTACAAATAGGAACAAATGTTCTATTTATCACATTGGTTTAAAAACCATAATTCTAAAAAAAAAACTTTTTTTCTAGTACATGCTCATTTTCAGTAAATTAATTCAAAGAGGTTGGGTCTGAAAGTAGTCTAGGAGAGAATGGGTTAACTTTTTAACCATATGGTTAACCCATTCCCCCTTTGACGCCTCTGTAAAAGTCAATTTTTGAAACCATTGTGATAAATCGAGCATTAATTTGCATTTGTTTCAAAACTACACAATTCTAATCGTTTCTAGTAAATGCTCCTTTTCAGTAGATTTATTCAAAGAATGGTCTAAAAGTAACCTATGAGGGAATGGTTTCATTTTTTGGAAGTAAACATAATTTCTTTCATCTTCAGATTTAAGACCCAAATATGAAATGTTATCTACTAACTCTTCTAATATTAACTAAATGCTGAAGTTTTTCGTCCTTCAAGAATGAAGGGTATCGACTACCAAGGGAAGTAACTGCTATAGGAAGTGATCTTCCTGTTTGTATGAGTTAATTACCATTGCAATTTATGAACTACCTACCGGTGTCAAGTCTATTATAATTTCACTATAAGCCAACAGAGCAGACCCAGATCAGATGGCTCCTACAGAAACATATTGTTTAAACTTTAAAAATCTTCTCCTCTGAAACTGGAAGGTTCTCAGCTTTCATATTTGGCACATAGCATCATGTTCGGATCCTCTACAAAAGTTATATAAATTATGCCTCTGGGGTCAAAATTGGCCCTGCCCGAGGGGTGGCCAGTTTTCAATAGAAACATAGTGAAAACTTTGAAAATCTTCTCTTCTGAAACTGGAGGGTTCTCAGCTTTCATATTTGGCTCATAGCATCATGTTCAGGTCCTCTACAAAAGTTATATAAATTATGCTCCTGGGATCAAAATTGGCCCGCCCCAGGGGTGCCTTGTTTCCTCTGAAACTTTAAGGTTCTAAGCTTTCATATTTGGCACATAGCATCATGTTCAGGTTCTCTACAAAAGTTATATAAATTATGCACCTGGGGTCAAAATTGGCCCGGCCCCAGTGGTAGCCAGTTTTCAATAGAAATGTATAGTGAAAACTGAAAATCTTCTCCTCTGAATCTAAAGGGTTCTCAGCTTTCATATTTGGCACATAGCATCATGTTCAGGTCCTCTACAAAAGTTATATGAATTAGGCCCCTGGGGTCAAAATTTGCACAGCCCCAGGGATGGCCAGTTTTCTATATAGAAACATATAGTGAAAACTTTGAAAATCTTCTCTGAAACTGGAAGGTTCTCCGCTTTCACATTTGGCACATAGCATCATGTCCAAGTCCTCTACAAAAGTTGTATATTATGCCCATTGGGTCAAAATTGGCCCTGCCCCATGGCCGGCAAGTTTTCTATAGAAAAATATAGTGAAAACTTTGAAAATCTTCTCCTCTGATTGTCTGGTGAGTGATGTCAGGGCCATTCTGGCTCTCCTTTGTTTTCAATGCATGAAAATGCCCTTATATGAAGGAAAACATTACGGAATTGAAATGTTGCTATTTTAACCCTACACTCCATAAATATGCTTTTGCAAACAGAGCAGACCCGGATCTGATCGGCCTCTTCAGTTAATATAGATATAATTCTAGTTTCTGCAATGGACACATTCCTGTGTCAATGTGCCATTATAAAAATTAATCTAATTGATACATATGTCATTATTCAACAGGGAAAGGTTTAACAAAATTAAAACAAAATACAATGCATTGTTGATATTTTTAATCAATATATATATATCAATACAAACTTTTCAAAGAAGCCACTGCAAGTATTTCCATTTCAGGAATAACTTTTCTTAATGACTGTTTCACAGTCAGATACAGAAGGAATGATCATAAAATGACAGCAAACAAAATATGCATACACATGTACAGGGCTCTAGATAAGATGCGTAAGTTAAAATAGTTTGAAGAATAGCTCCTTTATTTCTCCACCAAACCCTATACTGTGACCACCCTTCAGAATCGTCTCATCCCTATACATTTGTACTGTGACCACTCTTTAGAATCGTCTCAAAGAGACAATTCTAAAAAGTGGTCACAGTATAGGGTTTGATTTTAGTTATTGGATATGCACCCTTACCTGTAGCTCTGCATGTATCAAAAAATTATCAAAGGGTATACATAATTAATCATATACAAATTTATGAAATTGGCAAACAGATAAGTTAACCCTTTATCTTCATATAAATGCTTTTCACTCCTTTGCAAACAGAGAAGAACAAGATTAGACAACTTCTGCAGGAGTTTCTAATACAGTGAACCCTCGTTATACCGGCATTCGTTACAATGACACCCTCGTTATACCGGCAATATGCATTGAAAATAAATTACCATTAACTCTTTGAAACAACCACTTAATAAATAGGTGCAATGCCAATAGCACAGGTGATTGCTTAATGCAGAACACAATAAGTGCAAACAGCTCCCTAAGGGAGCTTTTTGCACTTCTTGTGTTCTGCATTAAGCGATCACCTGTTGGTACTAGTTTAAAATTTGCAAAATAGTTATTTTCATATTTAAACTCGTTATAATGGCAACCTCGTTATACCAGCACAATGTCTGGAAACAAACACCTCCATTGTAACGACAGTTCACTGTAGTATCGACCGGTAATTTTAAACCAACTGACTACACAGCACATGTACACAGGAATTTTTTACCATGACAGAAACTGTAGAATCATATCTGTATTATATCATAAGCAAACAGAGGAGACCCTGATCAGACAGCTCCTATACGAGACGTATGATCAGGGTCTACTCTGTTTGGAAAGGCTTATTTATGGAGTAACGGGTTAAAATGATATTCTTTGGTGTCTTCTGTCACTGCAACAATGCACCGGGTGTAGGCCGTGTAGGCACAGCATATAGCCATCTGATGAGAGTCTGCTTTGTTTGCTTATCAATAAACTTTACAGTTTCTACCAATACCAAAATATCCTGAGCACATATGCCTTTTTAAAAATTCAGCTATTAAATATTTGTGGTGTCATTATTTCATGAATATTTAGCAGGGAAAGGGTTAAATTACATGATGGGGACATAATGAAAACTTGTTATGACTACAACCTCTGAAATGATTTCGTAATGACCTTGAAAACAGCCTAGAAGAAAAGCCAAGTAAAATGGTGTGTGATCAGAATCCAAAACTCAATGAATCTGATTACGTTTCTCTATAAAAATGAAAGAAAAATCAACTGACAACTTACGAAGATTATTTGGTAAATGCTTATAAATGTAAAATAATGCAGATACAACAACTGTGACATTGCACTAAAGTCACGTCATGCAAGGATTATTTCTTACCAAGGGAGGATGCCCTCATTGGAAAATGAGAATAATGAGTAATGCATTTTTGACCCTTTACTCCATAAATGTGCCTTTCTACACATTTTCAAACAGAGTTGTCTGTTGGAGTTGTCTATCAGGGTCTGCTCTATTAGCTTATGAAATAGTATAGTTATAGATATCTACAATTTCTTGGAAGAGAGTGGCTTCATTTATAAATAGAGCTAGTGGTCTCAGACAAGATTTTATTTAAAGTATGCATATATTATAAGAAAATCAGGTCAAGAAGCAAAGCCTAATGTTCTGTACTGGATTGGAATAACTTGAACACACTTGGTATGGTGTCACCCAAGGAACATTTGTGCCAATTTACTTCATAATTTTCACTGCAAATATATAGGGATAACAAGCCTGTCCCCGGGTGGCCATGTTTTTTTTATGGCTCAGAATAATTTGAACACTTATGGCAGAGTGTCATACACTGAACATTTGTGCTAAAATAGTTTGAAAATAAGGTTAGCAGTGTCAGATGAGAAGACTTTTAAAGTTTTCAATATAAACATATATGGAAAACAAGCCCTAATCCCTGGTGGCCAAGTTTTTTAACATTCTTGGAACATTTGTATTTACTAAAGTATTTTGACATTGGGCCAGCAAATTCTGACAATATGTTTTAGTTGCCATTGCCAACACTCTACTGACTGAGCTACCAAGCCACACAGTAAAGCCTGTCAACTGGTTCACAACAATCTCTACCAGGCTACAATTGCAATCAGAGTTTTGCATTGAATTCAATTCTTTGAACATCTTTTAAAGAGGACCAACAAAGGAACATTAATGCCATGTCCAATTAACTTTGGCCTAGCAGTTCACGATGAGAAGTTGTTAGAAGTAATTGCCAATGATGAAAACATTGGAAGAAGACTGGCAACAATAGTTCACCATGAGCATTTCGTGCTCAGCTAAGCTTACAAAAAAGACCAATGAAGAAAGGGCAGAAAGCATACAAATCAAGCTTGATATCATTCCAGTTCAAGACACAAACAAAACATAGATTTCATCTCATATTCTGGTCCCATTTCCGTCTGACAACAAATATCAATTAAAAACAAGAGGGCCATGAGGCCCTGAAGCGCTCACCTGAGATACCCCAGGGACGGGGCCATCATTTGTACAACCTTGGCAGAGAACCACAAGGCAAAGCAGTATGCCATTAATTAAAGGTCTAAGCCTTATGGTTTCAGAGAAAAATGATATAGTTTTCCCATTAAAACTGATAAGCCAGGGCCAAGTTTCGCCCAGAGGTCATGGTCGTAAGTTGAACAATCTTGGCAGAGGACCACAAGTCAAAGCTACATGCCAAATATCAAAGGTCTAGGCCTTACAGTTTCAGAGAAGAAGATTTTTAAAGATTTTCCTATGAAAAACTGATAAGCCCTTGGGCGGGGCCATTTTTGGCCCGTGGTCATAATTTGAACAATCTTTGTAGAGGACCATTAGATCATGCTACATACCAACTATCAAAGGTCTAAGCCTTACAGTTTCAGAGAAGAAGAATGTTAAAGAGTTTCCTATGAAAAACTGATAAGCCCTTGGGCGGGGCCATTTTTGTCCCGGGGGGTCATAATCTGAACAATCTTTGTAGAGGACAATTAGATCATGCTACATGCCAAATATCAAAGGTCTAGGCCATACAGTTTCAGAGAAGAAGATTTTTAAAGATTTTCCTATGAAAAACTGATAAGCCCTTGGGCGGGGCCATTTTTGGCCCGGGGGTCATAATTTGAACAATCTTTGTAGAGGACCATTAGATCATGCTACATGCCAAATATCAAAGATCTAGACCATACAGTTTCAGAGAAGAAGATTTTTAAAGATTTTCCTATGAAAAAATGATAAGCCATTGGGCGGGGCCATTTTTGGCCCGGGGGTCATAATTTGAACAGTCTTTGTAGAGAACCATAAGATCATGCTACATGCCAAATATCAAAGATCTAGGCTTTACAGTTTCAGAGAAGAAGATTTTTAAAGATTTTCCTATGAAAAACTGATAAGCCCTTGGGCGGGGCCATTTTTGGCACGGGGGTCATAATGTGAACAACATTTCGTTCCCCCTAGCCACTGATGCTTCTGACAAAATTTGGTTAAAATCGGGTCAGCAGTTTCAGAGGAGATGTCGTTTGAAAATGTGGACGGACACCGGACGCCGGACGGACACCGGACGCCGGACAAATAGCGGTCACAATAGCTCATCCTGAGCCTTCGGCTCAGGTGAGCTAACAAGATACACTTTTCAAAGTCAAATGGCATCTAATATCTGATATAACTTAACTTATAAATATGTATCAAAAACTAATTAAGAAATCAACATGATCACTGATAACAAACAATACAAAATCATTTTAACCCTTTGAGTGCCAGATATGAGTACATTGGCGCTGTAAACAGTGTAGACACAGTTCATATGGCACCTAACAGAGCCCGTGGATCTGGGTCCACACTATGTCATTCATAATCCTCTTGCATATTATACTCTTTCATTCAGAATGGATTTAAAAGTTAATCCATTCCCTCATATTGATTCATTGACACCTGTAAAAGTCACTTTTTGAAACCATTGTGATAAATAGAGCATTTGCTCCTGTGAGCAAATGCTCTTTTTATCACAATGGTTTCTAAACTACACATTTCTAAAAATGTCCTTTTCTCTAGTAAATGCTCCTTTTCGGTAGATTTATTCAAAGAGGTTGGGTCTAAAAATAGCCCATGAGGGAATGGGTTAAGCAATGATAGGCCATTCCACTTTAAAAATTCAGCACTGAATGGGTTACATTTGGCACTAGAAACTTCGATACAATAAATCAAGTCAAAGAAAGCATGTACATCATGCACTACAAATAACTCTTAGCATGCAAGGTTATTAGTCTGTAAATACATGTACAGTGAACCCTCATTATACCGGCATTCATTACAATGGCACCCTCATTATACCGACAGTATGCATTGAAACAAAATTACCGTTAACTCTTTGAAACAACAACTGAATAAATAGGTGCAATGCCAATAAGACAGGTGATCACTTAATGCAGAACACAAGAAGTGCAAAAAGCTCCCAAAGGGAGCTTTTTGCACTTCTTGTGTTCTGCATTAAGCGTTCACCTGTTGGTACTAGTTTAAAACTGGCCATATGGTTCCTTTCATACTTAAACTCATTATAACAGCAAAATGTCAGGAAACAAACACCTTCGTTGTAACGAGGGTTCACTGTAGTTTCAAGTTATATTGCTGCTTCTATTTCTTGTACCATGGTTCATGTGTAAAACAGTATGGAAACCGGCAAAACGCACATTTAACATTCCATCTAGAACAAAACTTCTTGTATTGGCGATTACAAATTGACCACTTATGTGCAGCAAGTAAGGAAATATAAAGCAGTGTAAATCAGTTTAATCTACATGTATTTAATAAACAGTAGCTGTTTGCTTACCTAATGTTTGCTTTCATGGTTAAACCTCCCTTATTTCATTTCCCACAACATATATTCAATTAATCCTTTACATGTACTTCATGTAAATGCCTGTGTCAAGCCTTTGCAAACAGAGTAGACCGAGCTCAGACGGCTCCTGTAGGAGCCATGTAGGAGCCATGTGACCAGGCTCTGCTCTATTTGTTTATGGAAGTATATAGATCTATTCTACAGTTTCTGCAATGGAAAAGAAGAACATGTCTTCATGTTCCATTATAAAAATTCAGCTATTAAAAATAACTTCATGACATCATTACTTCTTACATGAATATTGAAAAGGGGAAGTCTTTCTTATGATAATATAAGTGTCTCATTTTCCCATATCCACTATCATTCAACTGATGTTTCTGACACCATGACAACAATACTTCTTCATGCAACATCTTGTGTGTCTTTGTTTACTAACAATAGCATTGCATGAAAAAAGGAGCAGATAATGTTCTTGTAAAATAATTTAGTTTTTCTCAAGTAGTTTCACAACTTGATATATTTGTTAGTAAAAACAATGCTCTGTTAAGATGACAGCCCAAATAAACACATCGAAAGTAACAAAATCTGCGCTGCTGATCAAATTCACAGTTTGGCAGCTGTATATCAGTTACTGTATATCAGTTTGGCAGCTGTATATTAATTACTGTATATCCCTATCTTATTGAAAATTTTGCCAGACACAGCATATATTTTTGGCAAACACATAGATGTTGATTTGAACAGAAAACGTGAAACAATTTTCATTTTCACTAGCAATTACCTGTTTATTTATTTATTGTTCATTTGTGGTTTAAACAAACTAGGCATTTCGCTAGAGAAATCACATATTCTTCATAATTAATCAGAATTACTTCCCTTACAAGGCTAAAAACAAAATATCACTTAAAACTGTCAATATATATGTATGTACAAAAAGCTTCAAAGTAATTTTTATCACGGTTTCGCAAAAAAGAAAAATGAAAATACATGTATTTTTTTTAGCTTTATATGCACCTCACAAAAAAATAACAACAATTATACGGTAATGTTTATGATATTACAAATTCTTCCATTTATGCATGAAGCACTAGATCTACTGAGTTTCAAATCTCAAACGATATGTTGCTATCCTGTATGAAAAGAGTTTTTCAGGCAATGACTATGTCTCATAGCCCAAAAGTGTCGGTCATTGAAAGTAATGCAGAAGGAACAAAATTTGGGTTTGGCTTATTGACTACTTAACCCTTCCCTCATATAAACTCCTTTTCATGCCTTTGCAAACAGAGTAGACTCAAATCAGACAGCTCCTATAGAAGCTGACTGACCAGGGTTTGCTGTGTCTGTTTATTGTAAAATGATCCTACAGATTTTGTCTTAAGCAAAAAATTCCCTTGAAAATTTTACATCATAAAAATTCAGCCCATCAATATTCATGATGTCATTATTTCTTACATGAATATTGAACAGGTGAATGGTTAAAGGAGTATTGACCAGGCTAACTTTCAATACTGGTTAGAAGTGGTTACAAACACAATTTCCACAGGACTTTTTTGAGGTATCCAAATTAGTGGAGAAGCTGAACATTGCTATCTGAACATATATCCTTACAACTGAGGTATCTAAAGAAAACAGATCTTATTTTGACACTCATACAAATCACAGATTAACCCTTTCCCTCATATAAACCCATTTTCATACATTTGCAAACCGAGTAGACCCAGATCAGACAGCTCCTAGAAGAGACGTCTGATCAGGGTCTACCTTGTTTGCTAATGGAATTTGATCGATCTGTTTGTTTACTTTCTAAAATTGCTACAATGTTTCTACCTTCCATATTTTATCATTACTATTTTGTCCATGAATATTCAGTAGGTATTGAACTTTAGGAATAAATATGGAACAGGGAACCAGGGTTAACTGGCTGCTACTTACTGTCAAGTGCAATATCTGTCATAACAGGGAACCAGGGTTAACTGGCTGCTACTTACTGTCAAGTGCAATATCTGTCATAACAGGGAACCAGGGTTAACTGGCTGCTACTTACTGACAAGTGCATTATCTGTCATAACAGGGAGAGGGTTAACTGGCTGCTACTTACTGACAAGTGCAATATCTGTCATAACAGGGAACCAGGGTTAACTGGCTGCTACTTACTGTCAAGTGCAATATCTGTCATAACAGGGAACCAGGGTTAACTGGCTGCTACTTACTGACAAGTGCATTATCTGTCATAACAGGAAGAGGGTTAACTGGCTGCTACATTCTGTCAAGTGCAATATCTGTCATCTACATCAAATTTGAATTTTCTTCCTTTTTGTTTCAAAACATATATTGACAATATCAAACAGTTTGGATCATAATGAGATGCCGATTTACGCAGCTTCTCGTTAGAATCCAAACTGTTCGCAGGTTTTATCCCTTTCCCTCATATAAAAACCTTTTTACTTCTTTGCAAACAGAGTAGATCCAGATCAGACCGCTCTTGTAGGAGACATTTGATCAGGGTCTGCTCTGGTTGCTTATGAAATTATAGAGATATGATCATGCAGTTTACGGCCAACAATCCCCTTTTAAATTTTTACCTGTAATTACCATATAAAAAACCAGTTAACGAATATTCATGAAGTGATTAATACATGCATAAATGTTCATTAGGGAAAGAGTTGACCCTTTACTCCATGAATATTTATGAAAGAAATAATGACATCATGAGATTACCTGTTATAATAGCACATGGACACAGGAAGTTTTAGCCATTGCAGAAAGTGTAGAATCATATCTTTGTTATATCATAAGGAAACAGAGCAGACCCTGGTCAGATGGCTCCTATAGGAGCCATCTGATCTGGGTCTTCTGTGTTTGCAAAGCCGTAGAAAAGGCGTATTTATGGAGCAAAGGGTTTATCAACAAAGAGCATTTCTGTCCTGGTCAGTTGTTATATCCTGCTGTGTGTCTTTCGCCTGGTCCTTCACCATAGTATCACTTTGTCCTTCAGCATCATCTGCTGTAGCACCCTCATCATTGTCATTCACAAACACGTCTTCTTGGTCATCATCAGCAGTATTGTTTTCATTACTTTCGAAATCAATTAAAGGTTTATGTTCACTTACATGTTTTGACTTATTATCTTCTGTGTTAGACATGCAGTCTGTATCACTTCCAAGCTTAAATTTTGTTGAGTCTGTGTCACCTGAAAGTTTGTTATCTCTGGAATCTGTCTCACTGGAACGCTCTAAAACATGAGACTGCACAGACTGGTTATCCAGATAGTTGTTCATGCTAGCAGTTGTTGATTTAGCAATCTGCCTGTTGGGATTCCATCTGTCCACTGAGGTTACTTCCCAGTCTGATGTGCTGCTGATGACATCTGATTGGTAACCAGTTTGGTGTACATCTGCTTTGGTAACCTGTATGCAAGAAACAAAAATATCAACAATCGAACAATAATTCCTAACAAATTCCACATAAACGTGTGTTTTTATCTTCATCATCAAATGATTCACCCAAGAGATATCATTCTAATAAGAATCCCTAACCCTTGACCTGTTCAATATTAATGACACCATTCTTGATGTTAGCTGAATTAGCTGAATTGTTATAATGTAAAATTTTCAAGAGATTTTTTTGCTTTGACATAAATGGTAGATTCAAATCTATATCATGCCATAAGCAAACAGAGCAGACCCTAAGCAGACATCTCCTACAGGAGCTGTCTGATCTGGGTCTACTCTGTTTGCAAAGGCGTGAAAAAGCATTAATGGTGGAAAGGGTTAAACACCATCAGCGAGAGAAATAATACATAGAAAGTGTAACTATATGCCAATAGATTTGTGAATACAAAGTACAATACCTGTGTATTGTTACTTAATTCTTCACCAACCGATACATCTATTACTGCTGCTGAAGAAGAAGATGCATTGAGCAGTGGTGTAGACTCTGTACTGGACGGCTTTTTCCTGAATGGTCCACTGACGGTCTTCTTCATGGTAGTACTGATCACCTTAACATGCTCCAAAACATCATCCTTAACATCAGACACATCCCACATAGACAGGAATGACCAGCAACAGTTACCTAGAAACACAAAAGTATCAGTTCATATTGCCTACATCATCCTTTTTCAATTCTTAACCATTTACTCCATAAATACACATATCTATGTCTTACAGAGTAGACCCAGCTCAGACTGCTCCTACAAGATCAGGGCCAAAATAATAGAGATATGATTCCACCTAGAGTTTCTGCCAATGCCAAATCTAATCAATATTCATGACGCTGTTATTTCCTACAAGAATATTCAGGAAGAAAAGGGTTAGATCATTATTACGGTATAAATCGTATTTATTAATTACATAGTCATATAGTGACCGTGTACGGAATGGTACTTTGTTAGTTAATGTCATACCCAGCGAGGTAAAGCCGAGCTGGGTATGATATTTAAAAAACCAGGTATTATCCCATACCCGGTCACTACATGACTATGTAATGAATTTACTCCACCGATGACCAGTCTATATTCTATCAGTACTCCAGATATGGGGACTTAAATTGATTATCTTCTTTAAATCAATAGTTTTCCATCCACTGCCTAATATATGCCATTTAGCTGTAAAAATGATGTGGATGGCAGTAAGCATGACGCCACACACTGATGTTCAGATAAGGATGATGTCATGTTATCATTTTCAATGGCAGCGGTTGCCTTAAAATCTATTTCGTCAAAAATAAAAGGTAGGTAGTCGGTAGGATAAACAAGAGTACCGCATACGGTACATAATATGCCCACTTGCAAACTTTCTCTGATTCAACATGCCTTATAAGTGTTGACATTTTCTAATCTGTGCTTCAGATCTTGATTTCCATATTAAGGTGATACTATTTTTAAAAAAAATGAAGTGAATATCTTCTTAAATAAAAAAGTTACAGCTAATCCTCATTTTTGCAGATTTTTGTAAAGTGCAACGGCCATAACTCTGTAAAGACAAACTGAATGAACCTCAAAATAAACTCAGCTTTAAATTTTATTGCTTAAAACATTTGTGTTAAGTTTCATTTATATCACTTTAATAGTTTTCCCAGAAAACAACAGACAAACTAAAAGTTGACCGACTAACAAAGCAACGAACACACGAAGTTCAAGGACCATAACTTTAGAATAAAATGACATATCAAAACCCCCGCAATATATGTGAAAATTCACATAAAGGTTTAACCATATAAAAAAATTGAAGTAAATATCATTTCAAAATTTTGAAAAAGTTATGGCCATCCTCATATTTGCATAGATTTGCATTATTTTTTTAAGTGCAAGGGCCAAAACTCCGAAACAACAAATCAAATGATCCTCAGAATCGACTTAGCTTCAGGTCTTGATGCATTAAAAATGTGTATGAAGTTTCATTAATATCTGTCAAACAGTTTTGCCAGAAAACAGCGGACAAACTATTTGCATATATTTGTAATTTTTTTAAAGTAAAAGGGCAATAACTCCGAAACGACAAATCAAATGAACCTCAGAATCGACTCAGCTTCAGATCTTGATGCATTAAACATTTGTGTGAAGTTTCATTAATATCTCTCAAATAGTTTTCCCGGAAAACAGCAGACAAACTATTTGCATTATTCTTTAAGGACAAGGGCCATAACTCTGAAACGAAAAATTAATTGATCCTCAGAATCAATTCAGTTTCAGATCTTGATACATTAAATATTTGTGTGAAGTTTCATTAATATCTCTCAAATAGTTTTCCCAGAAAACAGCCGACAAACTATTTGCATATTTTTTAAGGACAAGGGCCATAACTCTGAAATGAAAAATCAAATGAACCTCAGAATCAACTCAGCTTCAGATCTTGATGCATTAAACATTTGTGTGAAGTTTCATTAATATCTGTCAAATAGTTTTCCCAGAAAACAGCGGACAAACTATTTGCATGTATTCGTATTATTTCTTAAGTAAAAGGGCCATAACTCTGAAACCACAAATCAAATGAACCTCAGAATCTACTCAGCTTCAGATCTTGATGCATTAAACATTTGTGTGAAGTTTCATTACTATCTCTCAAATAGTTTTCCCAGAAAACAGCGGACAACATATTTGCATATTTTTTAAGGACAAGGGCCATAACTCTGAAATGAAAAATCAAATGAACCTCAGAATCAACTCAGCTTCAGATCTTGATACATTAAACATTTGTGTGAAGTTTCATTAATATCTCAAATAGTTATCCCAGAAAACAGGGGACAAACTATTTGCATGTATTTGCATTATTTTTTAAGTAAAAGGGCCATAACTCCGAAACGACAAATCAAATGATCCTCAGAATCAACTCAGCTTCAGATCTTGATGCATTAAACATTTGTGTGAAGTTTCATTAATATCTCTCAAATAGTTTTCCCAGAAAACAGCGGACAAACTATTTGCATATTTTTTAAGGACAAGGGCCATAACTCTGAAATGAAAAATCAAATGAACCTCAGAATCAACTCAGCTTCAGATCTTGATGCATTAAACATTTGTGTGAAGTTTCATTAATATCTCTCAAATGATTTTCCCAGAAAACAGCGGACAACTATTTGCATATTTTTTAAGGACAAGGGCCATAACTCTGAAATGAAAAATCAAATGAACCTCAGAATCAACTCAGCTTCAGATCTTGATGCATTTAACATTTGTGTGAAGTTTCATTAATATCTGTCAAATAGTTTTCCCAGAAAACAGCGGACAAACAAAATGTTGACGGACGAACGAACGAACGAACGAACGAACAAACGAACGAACGAACGAACAAACGGACGGACGGACAGGGCCACGACAATATACGACCACCTTTATTAGGTGGGCGTATAAAAAGTTACACAGTGTTCAGGTTACCTAATATGGAACTACAGTATAACGGCGTTATTTCGACTCTCGTTTTTCCGAGATACCCGCTTATTCCAAGGGAATGTTGAGGTCCCGGCTCATATTCTATCAAATCTCATTGAAAATACCTGCATTAATCCGAATAGCAATAATCCGAAAATTCGAGCATGTGTGCTGGTCCCGCGGATCAATCTGGTTCCCTTTATTGATTGTTTAATTCGAGCACGGTGTTTTCCCACCTCCGAGGAAATTATTCCCACCTTCTCGATACGTTGTCGTGACCTTTGGAAAGATCCATCTATGGGGCATTAGATCTTCCAAATGTGTAAATAACACATTCATTGAATGCAGACTTTACTTTGGTGTAAATAATGATGATAATTTAATAGACTGAAGTCTTAATAAACAAAGAGTCACACTCATAATTTGCATACGTTCGCAAAAGTGTAGAGCTTTTTCGGTACCGCTGAATGTGTGCCATATAACGTCTTTCAGCTTTAAATTTCGTAATAGTGCAGTGCTTTTCGTGTAGTGCTTTGAAATTCGCAATATTTTTGCTACTTTTAGACAGTCTCGTTCATGCAGACTCTTGCTACGAGAGATGAATGAGAATAACTATGTCAGACGAAAAAAGCCGAGTGTTCCGGTTATTAATTAATTTGGTCACTTGCCCCGATTTTCCTTACTACGAAACAGCACAAGAACGAAACGAAAATGTTTGTTTGTGCACCCAACTCAGCACCAACAACTAAATTAACGTCGACAAATGGAAAAAATATGAAAAATAGACGACATAACGCTATACGCTACGACTATTCTAGGGATATGTCTAAATGGATTGAAACAAGTTTTGAGTTTATTGTGAAGGGTCCGTCGAACGGACCCAAACAAATTATACTGAAACTTCGGTCGCCGATGTGAATGGTGTTTTCTGCTATCACTTATATAAGGAAAGAATCGATGAATTATATATGCATTGAAGTTTATGATAATGTTAAAACAGTTTACTGTGAAGAAATACGCTTCCTCTCGTCGTCAAATAATGCTCTTGGAAATGACATAAAATGCTCTCGGTTCTTTTGAGCATCGCGATAATCCGAGGTGTTTGCCGATTCCCGATGGTGCTCAAAATATCGCCAATATACTGTATATGTATTTATACGACAAAAACACTGTGCAGCCATTCCATTACGTCAAGCTTGGGCTCTACGCTGGCAGGAATAGTAACATAGTTACTGATCGTGTACTGAATTTCTACTGACAGTGTATTGAATTTCTACTGACCATGTATTGATTTTCTAGTTTTAGAAAGGCATATTTATGGAGTAAAGGGTTAAAATAAACACTGTATTTTTAATCAGATGCCACTTCTCTGATACACTGGCAGTTATAGGTATAAATCAATTCAAAACCACAAAGGTACAGGGTGGATCATTTAAAGTTGAGGTTTGTATCATTAAAGACAGAAGCTAAAGCTAAATGGAAACACACTTGCCTTATAATTGACACTATTACAATAAGCTAGTACATGTATATTGGTGGACATACCTGGGTCAGCCTCGGGATCTATAAAAGGCTTATGGGAAAATGACACATAATGGGCAATGGCTGCGATGAACATCTCAATGCAAATTAAGAAATCCTGAAAAATAGAAATGATAAGGATAAATGATCAAGATAATGCCAGATTTCATAACTCTTTGTACGCTAGCCGCGAAACCGTGATTACCTATGCAAACAGTTTGGATCCAGATAAGACACCGCATAATGCGGCGTCGCATCAGGATCCAAACTGTGTGTCATCTTGATCATATTTTTGCAAAGAAATTAGAGAAACATTATTTTAAGAATTGAAGCAGATGACAATTGTTGCAGACAAAAAATTACTTAGCATGCAAAGAGTTAAGTTATGTTCTGACATTTGTGTTTGCTTGTTCGTAACCTTGGTATAGACAAATCCTCTAAACAATGTTCCTTCCCACTCCTCCCCTGATATCAACCAGACAAAGCACTATGATGGTATCTCTTGTTGCTCATAGACATTTAAAAAGTAGACATGTGACACCCATTCATGCTTCAATTTAACCCCTAACTCCATGAATATTCATGTAAGAAATAATGACATCATGACTACTGATTAGATTATTTGTTTATAATGACACATGACAGTAGGACATTTTGGCTCAGACAGAAGCTGTAGATCCTATCTTTATTATTTCATAAGCAAACAGAGCAGACCCTGGTCAGACAGCTCCTACAGGAGCCACTCTGTTTGTAAAGGCATAGAAAGTTGTATTTAACTACATGCCTTTATGGAATAAAGGGTTAAATGTTCTGAACAGCTTTTCATAGTAAAAATAGAATGTGTATTTTGTGCCCATCACCAATCAGTCTTCAATACATGTAGAACGTTTGATACATGTATATATGGACAATACCTTTTATTTTCGTCTTCAATTACTTTTTTCTGGCTAAATTTCTTCAATTATACTCCAAGAAAAAAATCCCTGAAACAGACCCATATTGTAGACGTGTACCATACTCGAAGAAAAACCTTCCTTGAAATAGACCCATTTTGTAGATGTGTTCCATACTCCAAGAAAACCCTTCCTTGAAGTACCACATTTGTCTTAACCCATTCCCCCATAGGCTTTTTTTTAGATACAACCTCTTTGAATAAATCAACCAAAAAGGAGCATTAACTAGAGAAAAGGAATTTTTTTAGAATTTTGTAGTTTGAAACCATTGTGATAAATAGAGCATTTGCTCCTATAGGAGCAAACACTCTATTTATCAGAATGATTTCAACAGGTGACTTTTACAGAGGCGTAGAAAAGCGTATTTATGGAGGAAAGGGTTAAACATTCAGACACCTCTCCATACATTTCTATCACTGAACACAGTTAGGCAGTGTCACAAGATATGAAAAGTGTCTAAGTTGCTATGGATTTTTTAGTTTATGTATTCATATATTATTTAAACTTGAACATCAACCTTACAAAATCTGGAAGGAAGTATTAAAGAATGGAAAATAAAATATGCCAATATTATGAACAATTAACTAGTTCAAAACTAAACAAATGCTATTTTTAACTTGGTTGCCATGGTAACAAAATAAACAGAATAATCGCCCAAATTGTTCTTGTTTCTGTTTCAGCACAAAAAGACAGACAGAAAATAAAAGAAATTTTGTAAATTTTGACAAATTTCTGACATAGGGCAATTTTTCACCCTTAGTAAACCTAGCCCTTTGACACCAGTTTGATATGTAAGAAAGGTAAACTATGTAGACCTGATCAAACAGCTCGTTTGATTTGGTCTATATTATTTGTCTCTGTTTGACCATCGAAATATTTTGGGTGATTACAGGAGACATGATGATTGAGTAGCACCTACCTGTATGGCTTTTGAAACATCTTCAACATTATCGCCATAGAACTCAGAATAAGGGATAAGGTTAAACGTGGCCAATATTGCTATCACAACCGCCTGCCTGGATAGTTAAAAGAAAATAATTTGTGTATTTTCTCTCTGTGTCTGTCTCTCTGTGTGTCTGTTTGTCTCTCTCTGTCTGTCTGTCTCTCTTTCTGTTTGTCTCTCTCTCTGTCTTTCTCTCTCTCCCTCTCTGTCTTTCTCTCTCTCTCTCTCTGTTCTGTCTGTCTCTGTCAGTCTCTGTTCTGTCTGTCTGTCTCTATCTGTTTCTTCCTCTCCTCCCCTCCCCTCTCCCCCTCTACTCCTCTCCCCTCCCCCTCTCCTCTCTCCCTCCTTCATATAAACGCTTTCAAACAACAGCATAGACCCACATCAGATGGCTCCTATAGAAGCAGTCTGATCAGGGTCTACTCTGTTTGCTTACAGTATAATATACATGTAGATATAATATACGAGGCTTGTTTGGAAATTATTGAGACACTCTAGATATTGAACGCAAGAAAAGAGACAGACGTTTTGTTTTTTCCAGTGGAACAGATGCATGATTTTACTATCAGCGGGCGAAAAAAGTTGTGATCTAGCACCTCTGGTTTTACTACAGTGTCTATTGGAAGTGCATGACCCAATAAGACCCGGCGCACAGCGACGTTATGAACACGACATCGTCTGTGCGTTATTTACGCCTGCACATTACCTGTCCATACTACTCATTCTCGAAGTAAATACCATCTAACTTGATGCACTTCATGTGTCGCTGTACCCATTTATCATACACATATGTTTTAATGTTCGGTCAAAATTTTATGAGCTGTTGCTACCCCGATATCATTTTTCAGTGCAATGCCCCGCACAGTCTTACGCGCATCTTGTTTTATGTAACTGGCTATGTTTGACGTTAAGCTTTCACAGACGATTGTCGGCTGTCCTGCACCTTTGGACTTTAGTGGAGTTGATGGATCTTGCACAAATTTTCTGTGCCAGCGATATTCTAATGCGCGCGAAACTTTGTTATCGCATCTAGTCTTTTCAAGCATTTTCTTCGTTTCCACAGGTATCTTTCCGAGCTCTACACAGATATTGATGTAGCTCCGCTGCTCCGCCTTGACGTCAGATTCCATATCTCTGGCGTAACTTTGATGTCTGAGATTTCGCGTAAAAGCACTAAACTTCTTTATAAATCATTCAAACTGCGCATAACGTTGACAAAGTGACGTCATAATTTTGACGGTTTATTCGAGTTAGTTACAACGACGTTCACCAGCCTTTTCTATAAGAACTTGCAAATCGTATAAAAGAGGTATGTTCATAAATACATGTGCTGGTGTCGTGCTCCGGGTATCTGCACCCGGGACAAGTTTAGGAAATATTAAATTTGCATTGTAGTAAATAGATGATATTTTTTTGTTTCGCATGAATTATGAATGTTATCTATCTATGTGTATAGAATTTTAGAGATGTACGTTCAATAGATCTGGAAAAATAGCCAGTGTCTCAATAATTTCCGAATAAGCCTCGAAGATCTGATTCTTATTTCTGTCTGAGAATTTTTTTTTTTTAAACTATTAATAAAAAAAACTATTTTTAAAAACTATTTATGTCACTATGAAAAATCAGCTAATTAATATTGATTATGCATGATATCATTATTTTTCTGGTCAGGGTCTGCTCTGTTTGTTTATTGATTAACCCTTTCCTCCATAAATACACCTTTCTACGCCTCTGTAAATGTCCTTTATGAAACCATTGTGATAAATAGAGCGTTTGCTCCTATAGGAGCAAATGCTCTATTTATCACAATGGTTTCAAACTACAAAATTCTAAAAAAAATTCTTTTCTCTAGTTAATGCTCCTTTTCGGTAGATTTATTCAAAAAGGTTGTATCTAAAAATAGCCTATGGAGGAAAGGGTTAATATAGATCTGATTCTACTGTATCTAACATGGCCACATGTCCTGTGTTCACATGACATTATAAAAATTAATCTACATAATATGCAGTCATGATTTTTTACATAAATCTTTATCATGTAAACCTTAAAGGGGTTAGTAAAATGAAAATGTGTCTGTGTTTTTCGTTGCCATGACACCCTGAGTAACTTGACATCTCATCAGGATCCAGACTGTTTGACACTCAAGACATTTTTTTAAAGAAATGGAAGAAAAATATATACAATGAAGAAAATATTCCAAAATAGGGAATTAATATAATACTTGAATTGCTCTGACCACTAAGGGCCTTTTTGCCATGATAATCTTTGAAAAAGGCCCTTAGTGGTCGAAGTATTTATGAAAAATATATGTTTAGAACTGTAGCATATGAGTTTTTGCAGATTTATTTGATTGCAGAGAGCTAAGATGAACAAGATTATATGACTAAGTGTCTGTTAAACTTTGATACAATCTGAAATACATGTATAATGACATAAAGGTCTATTCTTTTGGGGATGTTCTCCTCCATAAATACACCTTTCTACACCTCTGTAATAGTCACTTTTTTAAACCATTGTGATAAATAGAGCATTTGCTCCTTAGGAGCAAATGCTCTATTTATCATAATGGTTTCAAAACTACAAAATTCTAAAAAAAAATCCTTTTCTCTGGTTAATGCTCCGTTTCAGTAGATTTATTCAAAGAGGTTAGATCTAAAAATAACCTATGAGGGAATGGGTTAAGAGGATCATGAAAGAAATGATTCTTTCTAATTTAGGTCATAACTTAGTACTAACCAGAATGAGAAAAACACCACAAATTTAACACAGAGAAACTTTGGAATGGGCTTGATGGGAGCCAGCATCTCCTTGGTGGCCTGGTAGAAGAGAATAAGGCAGTACATGGCCCACTGAAACAAAGAACTAACAGAATGAACTGCGTACCTAAAAAATATTCAAGTAAGAAATAATGATATTATGAATATTTATTAGCTGAATTTTTATAGTGGTATCTGAACAGGATTTTTAGACCATGGCAGAAGCTTTAGTGAGTTTGGTTTTACGTCCGACCAACAGTATATCAGTTATTTGCAGACCACCCGCTTGAGACAAGTTATAGTGCTGCCTCACTGGAATGCCCCTGCCGCGGGCACATGGCAAGGGCACCCACCCAGTCACATTATCCTGACACCGGGTCAACCAGTCCTAGAACTACCCTTTTGATGTTGAGCGTAGATAAGGGAGCTACTAGTACCAACTTTTAGCGACTTTTGGTCTGTCGCAGCCTGGGATCTAACCCACGACCTTCCGTACCGCAGGTGGACAATCTACCAATGAGCCTAGCGACCGGTCCCAGAAACTGTAGAATCAGATCTATATTATACCATAAGCAAACAGAGCAGACCCTGATCAGACAGCTTCTTCATGAATCATCTGATATGGGTCTGCTCTGTCTTCAAAGACGTGAAAAGGCATTTACATGTATATCTGGTAACGGGTTAAGTAGGAGACTGACTAAGCTTATTCCTAGTAATTTCTAGCAGAAATTTATAGGGCAGAGCAGTCTACTGATAATGGACAGCACTGTTTGACACAGTCAGTTTTTGTTTAACCCATTCCCTCATAGGCTATTTTTAGATCCTACCTCTTTGAATAAATCTACCGAAAAGGAGCATTAACTAGAGGAAAGGAAATGTTTAGAATTTTGTAAATTGAAACCATTGTGATAAAAAGAGCATTTGCTCCCATAGGAGCAAATGCTCTATCTATCACAATGGCTTCAGCAGGTGACTTTTGCGGAGGCTTAGAAAGGCATCTTTATGGAGGAAAGGGTTAACCTTTACTCCATGTATACTCCATTTTACACCTTTGAAAACAGAGTAGACCCATATCAAATTGTTCTTGCATGAGCTTCTTGTATATTCAGAATTGAAGTGGAAAATGTTTTTGCAAAAGAATATTACTTATATTGGTAGAAACTGTAGAGTCAGATCTATTATAATGCCATAAGCAAACAGAGCAGACCTCGATCAGACGGCTCCTACAGGAGCCTTCTGATCTGGGTCTACTCTGTTTGCACAAAGTGTGAAAAAGTGTTTATATGAAGGAAAGGGTTAATAAGTATGGTGCAGTTTCGCATTCATTGTGTGACAATTTCACCATTTCTCAGATGTCAGCTGTTAGTTTGGGAACAGATTGTAGAGCCCTGTTCTGCCTGTTTATCATTTCCTAGTGTCAGAGCAAAATGCAACTACAGTAAAAACTCAAAACTATGAACACTCAAATACGTACCATTGTTGGTCTTTAACACAGATGGCAGCTTAATGCAGTATGAAAGTCATGCAGAAAGCTCCTAGAGGAGCTTTCTGCATGATTTCCACCCTACATTAAGCAATCACCTGTCTACAAAGACATAATTTCTTCATTACTAAAATTTCGTAGTATCGAGTTTTTACTGTAATTAGATGCCAGCATTCTCTGTGTCTCATCTGAATCCATACTGTTTGATAGTTATCATGAATCTGTTCTTAGAAAATAATTTTATCATTTTCCAGCTCAGATTTACCAAAAGTAAATTGTACATTACAAGTCAAGAGAAGTTTTATTTATTAGCCCCTTCCCTCATAGGCTATTTTTAGATCTAACCACTTTGAATAAATCTACGGAAAAGGAGCATTAACCAGAGAAAAGGAAAATTTTACAATTCTGTAGTTTTGAAACCATTGTGATAAATAGAGCATTTGCTCCTATAGGAGCAAATGCTCTATTTGTCACAATGGTTTCAACAGGTGACTTTTACAGAGGCATAGAAAGGCGTATTTATGGAGGAAAGGGTTAACCTTTTACCTCGATATTCATGTAAAAATAATATCATGAATATCTATTACCTGAATTTTTACAATGTAACTTTTCATGGGATTAATACTTTGACAAAAACTGTAGGAACAGATCTATATTATGTCAAAAATGAACAGAGCAGATCTGGGTCTAATCTGTTTGCAAATGCATGACAAGACCCATTCCCTCATATTGATGCCTCTGTAAAAGACACTTTTTGAAACTATTGTGAAATGCTCTATTTATCACAATAGTTTCAAACAACAAAATTCTTAAAAAAATCCTTTTCTCTAGTTAATGCTTCTTTTGGGTAGATTTATTCAAAGAGGTTGGGTCTAAAAATAGCCTATGAGGTAACAGGTTAAAGGGGATGTCCCTACATTTGACGCGTTTCATAAACACTTAAAATATACAAAACTCATTTGTTTATATGCTGAAAAGTAGTATATCACAAAAAGCCCCATCCAATTACCGTTTATAATGACAAAACATCCATGTGTTTGATATCGCCGATCCCGGTTTTACTCCCCGATGTTTCAGTTTTATTCGGGTTGGGTTTTAGTTTCATAACTGTTCGCCATATTCGCGATTCTCTGATCACTTCCGAGAAAGCTATTACGTAAACAATGGAGGGATCGAGTGATCATCGGCAAAACGCGGAAGAATTTACGGAAAAGGCCGATAATATTGTGTTGTAGAACAAAAATTATCAGTTATTGATGAAATCGGTTTATTTGTATCACATGGGCATTTTTCGATATAAGTTCAAATTGGGAACCTTCATAATAATGATAGAGCATAACAAATACCAAGTTTTATGATATTATTGAAAATATGCGATCATTGTAGGGACCTCCTCTTTAACATACTTACAATTTGTGATATATTGTTAACGATGACCAAGTAGGACCAGGCGCTTCGGAAGTTGAAATCTCCTTCATCATACTTGTGGTTCAATTCACATATCCTGGACAAAACAAAAGTCAACATTCTAACAGAGCTACAGATAATGGTGTGTACCCAAATAATAAAATCGTCATTTCTCCACCAAACCCTATACTCTGACCACTCTTTAGAATCGTCTCAAAGAGACGATTCTAAAGAGTGGTCACAGTATAGAGTTTGGTAAAGAAATAAAGGAACTTTTCATGAAAATGTTGAAATTTATGCATCTTATTCGGACCTCTGATTCTAAGTTTAAATTCAGAAGAACAACAGCAAAACATGACTTCAGAATCTTAACTGTCTGCTCTGGTTATAGGTACTAATAAATGTATACCAATGAGTTATTTATTAAAAGATGCTAATTAAATTAGATCACAGGCCTCTTTGGCCTCCACTAGACACCATCTTAACCCTTTACAAACAGAGAAGACCCAGATCAGATGGTTCCTGTAAGAGCTGTCTGATCAGGGTCTGCTCTGTTTGCTTATGATATAATGATGATAGTTTCTGCCAATATTTCCTGTGTTCACGTGCCATTATAAAATTGAATCTACGGGTAATTAAAATTCATGATGTCATTATTTCTCAATGACTGTGATAATACTCATAATGCAATGACTGCTATACTACTAACAAAATCATTGTTATACTACTAACAGACTGACTGTTATACTACTAACAAAAGCTGTTATACTACTAACAAAATGACTGTTATACTACTAACAGAATGACTGTTATAATACTAACAAAATGACTGTTATACTACTAACAAAATGACTGTTATACTACTAACAGAATGACTGTTATAATACTCACAAAATGGATGTTATAATACTTACAAGGAAATGACTGTGATAACACTTACAAGGCAATGGATTTTATAATACTTACAAGGAAATGACTGTTATAATACTTACAAGGAAATGACTGTTATACTACTAACAGAATGACTGTTATACTACTAACAAAATGACTGTTATACTACTAACAGAATGACTGTTATACTACTAACAGAATGACTGTTATAATACTCACAAAATGGATGTTATAATACTAACAAAATGACTGTTATACTACTAACAGAATGACTGTTATACTACTAACAGAATGACTGTTATAATACTCAAAAAATGGATGTTATAATACTTACAAGGAAATGACTGTGATAACACTTACAAGGCAATGGATTTTATAATACTTACAAGGAAATGACTGTTATAATACTTACAAGGCATACAAGGCAATGGATGTTATAATGCTTACAATGCAATGGCTTTTATAATACTTACAAGGTAATGACTGTTATAATACTTACAAGGCAATGACTTTTATAATACTTACAAGGTAATGACTTTTATAATACTTACAAGGCAATGACTGTTATAATACTTACAAGGCATACAAGGCAATGGATGTTATAATGCTTACAAGGCAATGGCTTTTATAATACTTACAAGGTAATGACTTATAATACTTACAAGGCAATGACTTTTATAATACTTACAAGGCAATGGCTTTTATAATACTTACAAGGCAATGACTTTTATAATACTTACAAGGCAATGACTGTTATAATACTTACAAGGCAATGGATGTTATAATACTTACAAGGCAATGGCTTTTATAATACTTACATGGTAATGACTGTTATAATACTTACAAGGTAATGACTGTTATAATACTTACAAGGCAATGGATGCTATAATACTTACAAGGCAATGACTGTTGTGGTAGGCCTGATTATAGTGTACTGCAGAACACCATGTTTACACCTGTCAATCATCTGGCTGCAAAAGCATTCATCAACAAATGTAAGTACAAACATGTACAATGTACATGATTATCATCATATATTTGTCTATTCAACCATTGACTCCATCAATATTCATGCAAGAAATAATGATGTCATGAATATTAATTAGGTTATTTTTTAAAACGGTATATTAACACATGAAATGCGTACCAAACAGAAAACTGTAGAATCAGATCTTTCCATAAGCAAACAGAGCAGACCCTGATCAGATGACTCCTATAGGAGCCATCTGATCTTGGTCTGCTCTGTTTGCAAAGTTGTTTAATCCTTTCACTGCCAATGTTGCATAAATGCACAACGACAAATAGCCCAGTCCCAGATCAGACACTGCCTTGAAAAGGCGGCGTCTGATCATGGACTTCACTTTTTGTTCCATTCTCTATTTCTATATCTGTGCTTTATTCTTTTGAAATTTGCATTTATTTATCTCATTTCCTTATTGTACAAAATGATTTAACAAAAGTTAGAAAAATTAGAAAATTGGCGCCAAAAGGGTTAAAGGCATATCATATTGTAACTTGGTTTCATGGTTGCAGTAATATATAGACATACATGATTAGATTTTTTAATGTACACATCATTCTGTACTAGTACTAAAACGGATCACATAAATTGTCAGCATCACATGAAAGAGATAACTATACATAAGTTTGCAAACAGCAAACACCAAATCTGATCAAGGTATGCCATGCTGTGACTCATCACCAGTGTGTGTCAATTCCTGCTATAAAAATAACTAGAAATGTGTCCATAGGAACTGATGCCCCAACTTCAGATTTTTTGTCACAGAAAGTAAGGGCCATAATCATGTATGCAACGACTGAAGCGATTTATGCCATTTTTGCAAATAAAGGGCTGCTACTCCTAAACGACTGAAGCGATTTCCATGGCTATCAAACTTGATTAGGATAAAATGGGCACAAACATGTGTGTACAGTTTGGTGAAGATTGCACAAATACTTTCCAAGATATTCCGGACAAGATATTTTTGATGTCATTTTTGCAAATAAAGGGCCGCAACTCCTGAACGACTGAAGCGATTAACATGGCTATCACACTTGACCAGGATATAATGGCCACAAACATGTGTGTAAAGTTTGGTGTGGATTGGATGAGTAATTTCCAAGAAAGAGCCCGGACAAATTCTTCTGGATGTGCGTACGGACAGACGTTCAGTCAAGAGCAACCCGATATGCCACCGCTTTGTGGGGGCATAACAAACCCTGCTTACATGCTGCATTGAAGTCATTTGTTCAGTGTTATCACTGTTTGCAAATATCTCAGTCCCATTTTTCCAAGAAACTGGTCATATCAAGAGTTCCATTTAAAATTTACCTTCCCATTCCCCATGGTCGAAAAAAGCAAAATGGTATGAGATGTTTTTGCTGTGGCTTTCGACTTAAATCCAGGGAAAGTTGTGGGTGGGTAGTCCACAGGAAGCTCAGCAGGTATGCCATGAAATTGTATATGACATAAGCCTCATAACATTCCCTCAAAGTGTCCAAGTAGATAGCTGCCTCCTTGAACCGAAGTGCAAACCACTGAAATACAATACATGTCACTGATTGTACCGAGAACTTCTTCAAGAAGACACTTGTAATTTATACAATTCTAAGTTTATACAAGTCTAGGTAATAGTGTGTGACTTACAGCTACAATTCATTTTATTCTTAACCCTTTCCCTCATATAAATGCCTTTTCATGTATTTGCAAACAGAGTAGACTCAGATCAGATGGCTCCTATATGAGCCGTCTGATCAGGATCTGCTCTGTTTGCCTTTGACACGATGTAGGTCTGATTTTACAGTTTTTGTCAAAGTAAAAATTCTGATTATCGGGTATTAACCCTTTTCTCCATAAATATTCATAAAAGAAATAATGACATCATAAATATTAATTAGATTAATTGTTAAAATAGCACATGGACACAGGAATTTCTGGTCATGACAGAACCTGTAGAATCGTATCATAAGCAAACACAGGAGCAGTCTGATCAGGGTCTATTCTGTTTGCAAATGCATAAAAAGACATACTATAGAGTAAAGGGTTAAATACTGTGGTTTTGGTTGACACCAATTGCAAATACCAAACATATCAGTATTATGGCTCATATCATTATTAGTGTTTAAAGATGACTGTAACCACCTCCTCCAAATACATATCGAGGGCTTGGTGCAAAACTATTCTAACTCCTTCACAAAGTGAAGGAGTTAGAATAGTTTTTACACCAAGCTCTCGATATGTACATGTAAAACATACACATGATTTATATTTTTTCTGTTGGAAGAAACAATGGGTATCAATTGAAGTGATATTTGAAATTGAAGTGATAGGGAATATGTTGACATAATATTGAACGCCATTCTGCCATGCTATTTGCTAAATGTGAAATGCTGAATGCAAAATGCTTTTGCCAATTGTGTAAATTGCTAGGGAAAGAACCGGAATGTTCCAAATGATGGATGTAAATGACAAATGCGAAATGCTTATTGCTAAATGCTCTACTAGCATTGAACAGTGCCATATCTATTGGTATTTTTTTCAGAATCACCAATATAAACCTATTTGGACCATACTTTTTATTTAATTCTTATGGAACACCATTCTGCCATGCTAATTGCTAAATACAATTTTCTAATTGCTAAATGCTTATTGCTAAATGCTAATTGCCAATAGCGAAATGCCAGTTGCTTAATGTCAAATGCTAAATGCTTTTTGTCTTATTGGAATAAAGGAATAATAAATAAGGAATTAAATACATAGTATGGTCCAAATAGTTTTATATTGGTGATTCTGAAAATATACCAGAGCATTTAGCAATAAGCATTTCGCATTTCGAGGGCTTGGTGCAAAACTATTCTAACTCCTTCACTTTGTGAAGGAGTTAGAATAGTTTTGCACCAAGCCCTCGAAATTTTGTCAGAAGGCATAAAAACACGTCAACATGAGGGAATGGGTTTAAACTAAAGGGTTAACAGGCTTTAGACTTTCAGTATGCCTTTCATAAAATAAATATATGATAAGTTCAACATTTTGAAACTTGAAATCATTATCAAGTGACACAGTTTCTGTAGCAAGCATGCTAGTTTTAACCCATTCCCTCTTAGGCTAATTTTAGACCACACCTCTTTGAATAAATCTACGGAAAGGTGAATAAATCTACGGAAAGGGAGCCTTTACTAGAGAAAGAGAAATTTTTTGAGACATTGCTCCTATGAACTTTTAAGTGACTTTTACAGAGGCCTCAAAAGGTGTCAATATGCGGAAATGGGTTAAAGTCATGCTGTATTTTCAGAATGACCTCATGATACTTACAGCATTAAGAGCATATATTGGTACCATCCATATTATCCTGGAATAAAAAAAAAATAAAAAAATTAAAATGTTTTAAAGCAATATTAACTTGAATACTCATGTTTTATTTTTTTGGCAATAGCAATATTATTATATACACCTACGCATAGCTGAATCCAAATGTAAGGTACACACATCATGGCTATAGGGGTCTGGGGCATGCTTCCCCTGAGAACATTTAGAATTGTGTAGTTTTTAAACCATTTTGATAAATAGAGCATTTACTCCTATAGGACCAAGGATGATTTACTCCTAAATATCTAAAGTAGAATGTTTGGTTCTTTCAGTGCAATCTTTGATGATCATATCAATAGTTAAATAGAGACATAAACAACAATTTGTTTTTCAATATTGATTTAACTGGAATTGATATCACAACCATATCAAAAACTACACACTTAATTTATTCAAAGTTTCAATACCTACTGCATATTCATGGACAAAATAGTTATACTAAAATATGGAAGGCAGAACATTGTAACCATTTTAGAAAATAAAGAAACAGAGCTATCAAATTCCATTAGCAAACAGAACAGACCCTGATCAGACGGCTCCTCTGTTTGCAAATGCATGAAAACATGTTTATATGAGGGGAAAGGGTTAACTTGTGCACTTCGTACATGTGACACAAGACTGTTCAGGTTAAATGTGTATATATATTACAAAAGGAGAGAAAATAAAAAAACACCTAACATTCAAATCTGGCTAAAAGTAGAAAATAAATGGTAATTTCAAAAATGTTTTATATGTGACATAGAGTACCATTTTTACTGGTTTCAATTTTATCAAACCATGGGCATTATCTTTATAGTAATCTAGGGATAACCAGTTTAATCAGTAGCAAAAACTTCATGTACATTGAATTTGTTTGTATTATATAGTTATATAAGGGGGGAAATGTCCTTCCATAACATATTTCCAAGGGGGCAAATGTCTACCCATCATATTGTCTGATTACGAAATGTCCTTGGAACATTAATAAAAAAAGAATTACATTTGAAATTTTTCCATATTTTCAAATTCATTTTTATATGTACATGTATTCATATCTAGCTCTAAATTCTACTGTGAATCTTCACATATACTAAAACATTTCATTGAATATACAATGTGCAAAATTGTTGAATTTTTAATTTCAAATAACATGGTGACGTTTTTTGACTGGACATGGGAAAGTTGATAGAGACGTTTTGATCAATTCGGGAATGTTGTGACCAGTGATGTTTTGATTTGAGGGCATTTTAACCCTTTCCTCCATAAATACGCCTTTCTACGTCTCTGTAAAAGTCACTTTATGAAACCATTGTGATAAATTGAGCATTTGCTCCTATAGGAGCATCCTATTTATATTTATATTTATATCACAATGGTTTCAAAACTACACCATTCTAAAAATTTCCTTTTCTCTTTTCTCCTTTTAGGTAGATTCATTCAAAGAGGTTGGGTCTAAAAATAGCATATGGAGGAATGGGTTAAACCTTTCTTGGCCTCATTAGTGTTATAGTGTCACTTCCCATTCAGGATGTTGTGCAGCAGTGGCTCAGTCATGCATTTCCATGCTGCATTATATATAATACTAGTGGGTTAATTAATAAAGGCATGTTTGCCTTATTCTTTTAGCCCATTCCTCCATAAGCTATTTTTAAATCCAACCACTTTGAATAAATCTACCGAAAAGGAGCATTAACTAGAGAACAGGAAAATTTTAGAATTTTGTAGTTTGAAACTATTGTGATAAATAGAGCATTTGCTCCTATAGGAGCAAATGCTAGAGATGATATTTATCACAATGATATTTATCAAATGCTAGAGATGATATTTATCACAATGATTTCATAAAGTGACTTTCACAGAGACGTAGAAAGGCGTATTTATGGAGAAAATGGTTAAAAAAATTCCTCATACAAATACTTTTTCATGCTGACCCAGATCAGGAGTAGACATATACTGGGGCCGTCTGATCAGGGTCTGCTCTGTTTACTTCTTACATGATATAGATCTGGTTTTATAGTCTTTTGTCAAAGCAACTAAAATCCTTGCAAAATATATTTGGAGCATAACACCCCCCCCCCCCCCCCCCCCCCCTTTAAAATTGCCCTAACTAACTTTTTTGAGTAATTTGATAAGATCTAGTTCTAATAAAAATCAATAAAACAATGTCGTGAATGATCTAATCTATTTTGTTTTATTTCCCTTACCCAATTATGCTCTATTTCAACATGTATTACAAACACACTATACTCAGTATAGTGATGTCATCAAACTTAAAAAATTATCCCCCCCCCCCCCCAAAAAAAAATAATAATAAAAATAAATAAAATCTACGACCCCACCCCCACCTAATCTGGAATTCTGGATCCGCACCTGAATAAATATTCATTCTTTCATGGATACTAAACAGGTACATGTAAAGGGTTAAATATTTTACCTTATAATGTACTTCTGAAGAGATGGTTTGGTATAATTTATCACATGGTTGATAATCTCCCAAAGCGAAATTGGAACTGCCATTAGAACAAAAACGCCACCTGTAAACCATGCTCTAACATGATCTTGAGTATTGTCGTTAGTAAGTTCTATTATGCAGAGTGGAATGGCTATCATCATAAGAATGAAGTAAAGTATGCATGCCAGAGGCCTAAGCCAATTCTTCCAGTGACCTGCGAAGTCCATGTTGAAAATGACAGATTATTTTCACGTCATATCAGAAACATAATTTGAATATGGTATTCAAAAAGTGAGCAGAAAACCATAGCATTTCTTTATTATATACAGGAAATCACTGTTTTTCTTGTGACTGTCATAAGTTTCTGCAGTCATCCACCATCTTGAGATCATGTGACTTGGGTTTTATTCGATGTTTGCCGAAGGCTGTCGTGGATAACTTGGAAAGGCTATCAAGGCAATCGGAAACCTCCGGTACACGTAGACGGCCCGCCGTAGGTATTCGGCTTATCTGCTATATTCTCCGAACCCTGGCGGAATGAGACGACTAGTTTACGAATGGCCGGACTTAGACGAAAATCTCCGATTTGGTAATCGTAACGACTCGTCTCACTCCCCGGAGAAGCATTCCGATTGCATTCACGTGTAATATATTGAAGTAGACGACGCACACTTACACGTCAGGCAAAGACTAAATAACAGCAAAAATGTTGAGTAGCACCACTGCTTTGATCTTAATGACATGCCTCTGTTATTTTGTTAACGGACAAGATGAAGATTTTGCCGTATCTTATGACAAAGAATCATTCGCAGCCGCTTCTGCCGATCAAAAGATGTTTGTTTTGTTCTTCGCACCCTGGTAAGTTCGACTGCAATTTACACCTGTTTTATACTTTTATCATTATCTTTAGAAAGGTATCGGTTATAGTGGAATATTGAGACACTCTCATTATTCTTATTAAAATTCTATGAAATCCTTTCGTCTCTCTGGGTTACGTGCCGATTTCTGTTTGCATCTTCTATGCACACTTGTCCTTTTTGTGGATCCCATGGGTCTATAATTATAACCCGCAAACTTGTTTGAGGGAGTGTACTGGAGTCACCTGTCCGTCGGTCGGGAGGTCCGTCTGCATTTGAACATAGCTAGTCCACTAGTTGGTGTTGCAGAATCCTCCTTCGGTTTTGTTTAAGTACATGTATAATTACCACGAATGGTTGATTGTGCAAGATGCAATTTCAAAAAAAAAGATTTACATGGGTTTCGATCGAATTACGGTCGTTTCGTCAAAATGCCAGTTCGTCAAAAAGGCGATATATAGTTTTGACGAAAGACGTTTCGTCAAAAAGGATATATTACCTGATATATATGAATAGTATTTCAATAAATCTGTTAAATGTATATGTTATTTTGGTGATTTTTGAAACCAGAAAAAATAACTGATATACAAACAGATTTTTTGCGTATGCGGAAATATCGAGTTCGAAATGATAGGACAGCACTTAAAATTTCTAATATACAAATTATGAAGATGAATCTTGATACCGATTTGTTGATTAAAATGTTTAAAAGTTTATCAAGTAAGATATGTAAAGCAAAAAACAAATATTAATTACTCTATAAGTGTGCAAAAATTACACGTGTTAGTCCAAGTGCTTTTTTCACACCTACAAACCGATTAGCGACACGGGTTCGGCGGCACAAACTTTTATCAACACTTTATTGTGTAATTAACGTTAATCCCCCTTCCTAATCAATCAGCACCGCTAGTAAAACGGGTGCGTGATCACTTTAATGTGCCCATTTCGGATTATGCAGAAAACTTCTTCTGCATGTATAATTACACTTCAAAAATGTATTAGCCTTCAGTTTCCTATGTAATTGTCCTCGGCAAAATTCGTCAAAAATGTCATTATAAAATAGCACCGAATGTCGAACAGTTCATGCAGATCTTATCTGGATCCAAGCTATTTTTGCTAATTCAGTGTTGCTGTCTTCACTATTTCTCTGAGCTAATTATCGTGGATGTGCCATTAAATAGCCTCCGAGTGTCATCTGGATCTCTAAACTATTTGAAAGAGTAATCACGAATTCGCCCGTAGCGTGCATAAAGTATACGGTACTGTCGCATTCTTAATTAATTAATTAATTCTGAGTTAATTAATCACTAAAAAACATACAGTTCTGATCCAGATCTCATCTAGATCCAAACTAAGGTTAATAGATCTAATCATCTAGGTCATTTCGTCAAACTGCCAGTTCGTCAACTGTCGCATTCTTCATTAATTAATTAATTCTGAGTTAATTAATCACTAAAAAACATACAGTTCTGATCCAGATCTCATCTAGATCCAAACTAAGGTTAATAGATCTAACCATATAGGTCATTTCGTCAAACTGCCAGTTCGTCAAAAAGGGGTTATATAAATCAATTCTCTATATAATCCTTTTTGACGAAACGACAACCCCTTTTGTACTGTATGACCTTTTTGACGAACTGGCAGTTTGACGAAACGACCGTCACCCTTTCGATCCAGGTATATTTTGATTTGGCTACGGACTCCACAAGCATGTCATCATAATCAGATAGTCAAAGTCTTCTATTTAAAAAAAATAGCATGTCATTATTATGACAAATGAATATTTAAGTAACTGTCAGGAACTCCCTGTCGGACTACATGTATACTCACTATAGTATGACTTGTGATCAAGGCTGCCATGTGGGGTAGTCTCATCAATGAGCTGTAAGACAGCATGCTAGTTTTGTGATGGTTGCCGTCTAGCTTACAAAAAGTAATAAGTTTCTGTTCACTATTGAGGAAGGTCTGGTCCAGATAAATGCGGACAAGAGTATAAAATACAGACAGCTGCATAAAAATAAACATAATGATGCAATCTGTCTAACAACCAACCTTCAATTGATTGGTTATCAATTAACAATTACTACTACTACTACAATACTACAATATATTACTCCTATATTACTCCTACTACTACTGCTGCTACTGAATGGCATTGTCGGTTTAAAAAATAAAACTGCTGAAACCTGGATATTTTTAAAAAAAAAAAAAAAAAAAAAAAAAAAAAAGAACATGAGTGTATTTTCCCAAAGAAAATTGATTAGTCCATATTTTTCCTGTCTTTGTACAAATTTTTCCCACATTGTCCCGTAAATATCCATATAGCTTGAGAAATGTGGGTACATGTGTATCTAGCTTTAATCTGTTTTTTCAACATATTTGACACACTGAAAACATGTTTTTTTAATGAAAAAGTCTGAGGAAGATTTCCGAGCAAAATTTGTAGCGAATACCGTACTTCCAGTTACAGGTTTTACAGGTTTTATTTTATCAACACACAGTCGTAATGAGATTGACATGTTAAAAGGATTAATCATCTTTATTTACCTGGACTGACCTTAACCTCTTTCACTTGTCAGTCCAATATTTTGTCTATGATATCAACATTTCATCTCGTCTGTAATTGTCAGTTTTAGCATTTATTTTCTCATGTCTTGTGTTGTCACCATTGTTCATTACATGTAGGTCTCCTTTCTTAACCCTTTACTCCTTGAATATTTATGTAAGAAATAATGACGTCATGAATATTAATTAGATTAACTGGTATAATCGTACATGGGCACAGGATATTATGGCTTAGGCGGAAACTGTTAATCATTCCTGTATTATATCATAGCAAACAGAGTAGACCCTGATCAGACGGCTCCTCTAGGAGCCATCTGATCTGGGTCTTCTCTGTTTTCAAAGGCATAGAAAAGCGTATTTATGGAGGAAAGAGTTAAAAAGACCATATTGTTATTCCAATATCGAGATCTCAGTACAATATTGGCAGTTGTTCAGAAGATGGAAAAAATTTCACAAATACATAATATTATACAAGTACATGAAAAAAATACTTTGCTAACTTGATCACAGTTTAAACCCTTTACTCCATAAATATGTATTTCTACACTTTTGGGAGCCGTTTGATCGGGGTCTGCTCTGTTTCCATATGAAAAAATAAATATCTGATTCTACCGTTTCTGTCTTGGCCCAACAATCCTGATTTTATATGTCATGATAAAAGTTCGGTTAATTAATATACATGATACCAGAAAGAAATTGTTGGTGTGGAGATACTTTGACTTCTCGAGGGAAAATTAAGGTGCACCCAGACTTGAACCAGGACTTGTTTAAGTAGTGGAAAATATTTGTTTTGATGAAACAGAATGAGCATACAGTGGTGCAAATAGAATCAACATACAGCTGTGCATATCAATTTTTAATTATCTAACAACTTAATTGGTGCAACACATATCTGAAATATGATTAACGTTTCGGATTCTCTTTGGTTGTTTTTGCTCAGATGTAATATTTAACAGCTCAATCAACTAAGTAAGAGATTCACAGAATGCATTTTATTGATCGAAGTATCCATTATTAGATATAGAAACAGTGGTTTTGACTATTGACTTTATGAGGATGGGATTTAAACCAGTGTCCAATTCGTTCATTTCCCAGCAAAACTTCTTTTATCTGAACTTTCAGGTCTTAGTACTGAGGGAACCTGCATGTAGTTAATATATCTTATATATACAGCAAAATATCTTATATACAGTACAGCAAAAATTCCTCTATCTTATATACAGTACAGCAAAATATCTTATATACAGTACAGCAAAATATCTTATATACAGTACAGCAAAAAATTCCTCTATCTTATATACAGTATATACAGGAAAATTCCTCTATCTTATATACAGTACAGCAAAATTCCTCTAATTCAACCAGTTTATGAATAAACATACCTTAATATCCCCAATAGAAACAAGCTTCTTGCACATATGGTTGCCTAATGCAGAATAAAAGCAATGCAGAAAGATCCTAGTCTGTATTAAGCTATCATCTGTATTTCGAAAAATCTACATTTCTTCATTATAGTAGATCTTGACTCTACATTTTTTACGTTTTACCCCTCCATAAAGGCATGTATGCAAATGCATGAAAACACATTTACATGAGGGAAAGGGTTAAAATATGTTCTTGTAGTTGAGAAGTCATGTCTTTCAAAAATATTGATTGGATTGAAATGAATGATGTGTCACAATTGGTCTGGCACATTGATGACTTAGATTTAATGAATATTGTCCTCTAGGAAGGGTCAGCCTCCAAATGCATTAAAGTTAGAATTCATACAGAAATGTTAATCTGCTGTAAGACTATGTGAAGTTCTCTACAGATTCTAACCCATGATACAAAGTTTCTTGAAATTGGAAAAATTGACATAAATAAATTATTTGATAATACACTGGTTGATTATAAATATATACATCCAACATGAATGATATTATCCCTTACATCACTGAGTTTTCAAATGAACTATTCCAAAATTTAAAAGATTGAAGTTTATTATGAATATTTAGGGATTTTTCTAAAGAAAAGTGTAACATGACAAACAGTGCAGGCCCTGATGAGAGGGCTCCTCTAGGAGCACTCTCATTTAGGTCTACACTGTTTGCAAAGGATATTAGTGACTCGTGTCCCGCACTGTAAGGGCTAAATGCCTGACATAAAATAATAATTACTTGGGCAGTTTCATGATTTGAAACGAAAAATCAATTTTTAGGCTACAAACACGTAGAAAATGCCTACAAGCAAAGTATTTTATGGTGTATGATATAGTTATTAAGATGACTTATGAAGATATACATGTGTGAGTGTCAATATTTTATATTGATGTCATGGTGACGTGGAAACCTGGTTTGTTGAACCTGTGCACATTCATGTTTTCATGTGGTACAATTAATTATTAAAAGAAAGAAAGTTATTGTGCATATTCCAGATTGCTGTTCATGTCCTTATAAAGCTCTATCAATTTATTTAACTATATCTCGGCAGCCTAGTCTGGTATTTCAATGGTCCAGTATGAGCAGATTGATTTCCTTGTTAGTCATTGGTGCAGTGTTTTGTATGCATAACCATGCACAGTATCAATATCAGAAGTGTGAGAGACAGTTTAACCCTTTCCCTCATAACACGCCTTTTCATGCATTTGCAAACAGTAGATCCAGATCAGACGGCTCCTACAGGAGCCGTCTGATCAGGGTCTGCTCTGTTTGCTAATGGAATGTAAAAAATCTGCTTCTTTACTTTAAAAATGGCTACAATTTTCTACCTCCCATATATTATTCTAACTATTTGGTCCATGAATATTCAGTAGGTATTGAACTTTGGAATAAACATAGAACAGGGAAAGAGTTAGGCCCTTGTATTTCCTCAACATTTGCCTTGTATTAACCCTTTCCCAATTGAATATTCATGTAAGGAATAATGACATCATGAATATGTATTAGCAGAATGGTTATAATGGCATACATGTACATGTATGTACATGTATGGGGTTTTACGGGTTGGTAGCAACTGTAGAGTCAGATCTATTATAATTCCTTAAGCAAAGTATGAGACAGCTCCTACAGTAACAGAGCCATCAGATCTGGGTCTACACAAGTATGAGACAGCTCCTACAGTAACAGAGCCATCAGATCTGGGTCTACACAGTTCCAAGGGCATGAAAAGGTGTTTATATGAATAAAAGGGTTAAGCAACAAGGCTGCTTTTTGGGACTCCTGTGTTCATTGAATAAATGATCACTCTAAGACGGGTGCTACACACTGTATATATATGTTGTATATAAATTTGCAGACTTATTTTACTGTAGTTCTGTCTCCCCCAGTATACTCGAGAGACATTTTTTTGTGTGCAGTGTCCGTCTGTCCGATTTTAATTTGCCAGCGCAGTTTTTCCAAAACCTTGGTAAGATTTTCATGAAATTTCATAGGATTGATCAGCACCATGCCTAGTTGTGCATATCATATTCCTGTTTTGGTTCGATGATTTTTTGCACAGTAATGGGATTTTGAAATTTTTACATGGAAAATTTTATCCGCACAGTTTCTTCAAAATCTTTGTTCAGATTTTCATGAAACTTCATAGGATTGATCAACACCATGCCTTGTTGAGGATATCTTATTCCTGTTCTGGTTAGATGATTTTCTGCAGAGTTACTGTATGCCATAATGTTTTTTTTCTATCCCCACTCCTAAAGGAGGGCACCAGATAGATTTACCCTTGTGGTCCTTCTGTCCATTCATCCAATCATGCTTTTATTTGTCATATGTGAATAAAAAAGTACATGTACTTGATTTAGAAGCATGAAATTTATAGGAACGTGTGTCAGTATATGAAGTTATGCATCTGGAGTTTTTTATGTGGATTCATGCAGGATTGCTAGAGTTATAACCCTTGTCTTAGGGAAAATTATAATTTTCAATTTTTATCAGCATATGAAATGCAACTGGGGATCTTTATGAGGATTTAAAGGTTACTGTCCATGTATTTGTAACAGAGGTGGAAGACGTATCTAGTTTTCGTTATGCTTTCTGCTCTTCTAACAAATTATACAGTTGAACTTCGATATCTCGACCTCGGATAAATCGAACTTCGGGATAACTCTAACTAAAAGTTCAGTCCTTCCAAAACAATACAGAATTTCTCTAAATGTATGACTACAGGAGCTTTCAGCATTACTTTAGACCTGCATTAAGCTATGAACCTGAGAAATTGTCCAGATAAAAAATCGGATCACTCAATGCTCAAACTAATTTGTATAGTCCCATGAAGTTCAACTGTAGATAATTTGTGCATCAGTTACTATGTATCCGTTTTCATTTGTGTTTAATTTGCATTAAATATGTGAAGTTGTCTACCAGTTGAGTGGAAAAATCAATAGTCTTTCCATTTATTTGCTATACTCATGAGTGCGCATTATATTCAATATAATAGCGTTGTTTCTGCTAATTACATGTCAATGCCCCTCATATCATCAGGGTTGCCACGCGTCAGGGAAAATTCAGTGAAATTGATATTTTTTTCAGGGTCAGGGAAATTTGAGAACTGTCAGGGAAATTTGAAAATATAGGCAAGTGTCAGGGAATTTCGAAAACATGAGAATGAAGGTCATATATTTTTAAAATTCCATAAATTATTACAGATATGAGAGAAAGGCCAAATTTCCGCGATGTAATGTGTCTGGGAAATTTGAAATTATATCAGGGAATTTTGTTTCCTGTGGTTTGTGGCAACCCTAATAATTGTTCAGCACTTAATTTAAAGTCTTGCCAATCTGAGTATGTTGTAGTAATATAAGTATAATTTTAAAACAAAATCGAATGACTGAATTTATTCTCGTAGTACACTAACTGTACAATGTAATAGTAAACTAACTTGTAGTCTGTTTATGCATACATATTTATACCCCCACAAACAGAGTTTGAGGGGGGTATACTGGAATCAGCCTGTCGGTCGGTCGTCCGTCGGTCGGGCGGTCGGTCGGGCGGGCGGTCTGTCTGCAAAATCTTGTACGGCGAACTCCTCCTTCAGTTTCAACCCGATTCACTTGACACTTGGCATAATTGTTAATCAGGAGTAGTAGATGTGCAAGACATAAATTTCAGGTCTGTGTGACCTTGACCTTTGGCCTTGAAATTGGCATTCTGTTTGCAGAATCTTGTACAGCAAACTCCTCTTTCAGTTTCAACCTCATTAACTTGACACTTGGCATAAATGTTAACCAGAAGTAGTAGATGTGCAAGACACAAATTTCAGGTCTCTGTGACGTTGACCTTGACTTTTGACCTTGATCTGTAGAAAAACCTTGTCCGGAGGATATCTCCAAAACTATATTATTTAGGATTACCAAACATGGTGTGTGGATACATATTGGGATTGCTGAGTGTGGTGTACCACTTTCAGGCTACTTTGACCTTGACCTTTGACCTTGATTTATTGAAAAATCTTGTTCGGAGCATTATATCCTATACTATATTATCTAACATTACCAAACCTGATGTGTGGATACATATTGGGATTACAGTGTACCACATACCATTTTCAAGTCACTCTGACCTTGACTTTCACCTCTGACCTTGAACTATTGAAAAAAACTTGTCTGGGGCATATCTCCTATACTAAATCAACTAAAATTATAGAACATGGTCTGTGGATACATATTGGGATTTCAGAGTGTCGCAGTTGTAGATGTGCAAGACACAAATTTCAAATCTATGTGACCTTGACCTTTGGCCTTAAAATTGGTCTTAAAATTGGTAGGTAAAATCTTGTACGGCAAACTCCTCCTTCACTTTCAACCTGATTCACTTGATACTTGGCATAAATGTTACTCAGGAGTAGTAAATTGTGCAAGACACAAATTTCAGGTCTCTGTGACCTTGACCTTGACCTTTGTCCTTGAAATTGGTCATGATATTGGCAGGCAAAATCTTGTACTTTGAACTCCTCCTTCAATTTCAACCTGATTCACTTGATACTTGGCATGAATGTTACTCAGGAGTAGTATATGTGCAAGACACAAATTTCAGGTCTCTGTGACCTTGACCTTGACCTTTGTCCTTGAAATTGGTCTTGAAATTGGCAGACAAAATCTTGTACTTTGAACTCCTCCTTCAATTTCAACCTGATTTACTTGATACTTGGCATAAATGTTACTCAGGAGTAGTAGATGTGCAAGACACAAATTTCAGGTCTCTGTGACCTTGACCTTGACCTTTGGCCTTGAAATTGGCAGTCAAAATCTTGTACTTTGATCTCCTCCTTCAATTTCAACCTGATTCACTTGATACTTGGCATAAATTACACTAACAGAATTTTCTCTATTTGAACTTTGGGTATTTTTGTTATTTGGTCCTGTTACATGTTCAAAACTTGGATTTGCAATCAAGGCTGCCGTGTGGGGGTATTCATCAGCTTTAGTGATAGTTCTAGTTAGTTGTTGTCACTTGGTTTTGTCTGTTGGGCTTTCTAAATGATGTATACTGGCAGTGTCTTTATCAACTGTTGTGACTAACCCTTTTCTTCATATAAACGCCTTTTCACATGTTTGCAAACAGAGTAGACCCAGATCAGATGGCTCCTCTATGAGCCGTCTGATCAGGGTCTGCTCAGTTTGCTGATGGAATTTTATAGATTTGATTTTACAGTTTCCACCATGGTGAAACAAATCCCCTTTCCATGTTCCATTTTACTGATTCTGTCAATGAATATTAATTAGGTGATAAAATTTTGAATAAATATTAAAAAGGCGTGGGTTAAGCCACAATGCAACACAGATTAGCATATTGATCAGACCAGCTTATGAAAACAGCAGAGTTTTCATAGAGGGTATCTCTATTATCCCATTACCTCATAGGCTATTTTTAGATACAACAGGTAACTTTTACAGAGTCGTCAAAAGTCGTCAATATGAGGGAATGGGTTACCAGTACATGTGTAGTATTCTTTGTATGAAGAATACAGCATCATGCTTCTTTTTATTTGCAAGGAGTTAAGCAAGTAATTAAATGATAAGGCCTGAGGAAGGCAGCATGTAGTTGCCTCTTTGGTTCGAAACATTTTCTAAAATTATTTTTTTAAAGGTAAACCACATTGTATAATAATAAAATTATATGAAGAAGTGTAGTATTATAGGGGACATAACACTACCCTCTACAGTTATGGAATTATCCCCCTTTTGATATGTTTTGCATTTTCAGCTCACATTGGACATAGTGCCAAAGTTAGCAGTTGAGAAATTTCAAAATTTGTTTTTTGAAATTTGCATTAGCTTGGTTATACCTGTGTTTAAAACAGCCTGTGAAACTTTACAATTTGTTCCCAGGCCCACTTGTCTTGCAGGTACAACTTAAATGTGTCAGAATCAGGCCCACTTGTCTTGCAGGTACAACTTACATGTGTCAGAATCAGGCCCACTTGTCTTGCAGGTACAACTTAAATGTGTCAGAATCAGGCCCACTTGTCTTGCAGGTACAACTTACATGTGTCAGAATCAGGCCCACTTGTCTTGCAGGTACAACTTAAATGTGTCAGAATCAGGCCCACTTGTCTTGCAGGTACAACTTACATGTGTCAGAATCAGGCCCACTTGTCTTGCAGGTACAACTTACATGTGTCAGAATCAGGCCCACTTGTCTTGCAGGTACAACTTAAATGTGTCAGAATCAGGCCCACTTGTCTTGCAGGTACAACTTACATGTGTCAGAATCAGGCCCACTTGTCTTGCAGGTACAACTTACATGTGTCAGAATCAGGCCCACTTGTCTTGCAGGTACAACTTACATGTGTCAGAATCAGGCCCACTTGTCTTGCAGGTACAACTTACATGTGTCAGAATCAGGCCCACTTGTCTTGCAGGTACAACTTACATGTGTCAGAATCAGGCCCACTTGTCTTGCAGGTACAACTTACATGTGTCAGAATCACAATTACAGTAGTGTTTACCATGGGTTTAACTATTATATAGCATGTGATGTATATACATTTATCTGATATCATGTAATTTTCTCTTCTGTGTTCTTTTTCAAATTACATTGTTGGTTCTTAATATGCTTACATGTAGGTTATGCCCTTAAAGATAAAAGATGAAGATAGTCTATATTATAGTGTTCTCTGAGAGCAATAGCTGAATCCCAGGAGATTCCGGAAGCTTGCTGCCCAGTAGAACCCTGACCATAGCATTGCCTCGGACCCAGTGTAGACCTTATAGTATCCAGACCCCTAAGACCCCTATTGTAGTGTCAATGGGGACCTTTTAGCCTCAAGGCCATGTAGACCCCTCATAAATAGCATTGCCTCAGACCCAATGGGGACCTTGCAACCTCTGGGACCAGATCAGTTTTCAAGTTATCACTTTTCAGAACTTTTACCCAAGCAATAGTTAAAAGCAAAATTTATTCTACTTACCATCAGAGCTCCAGGGGTAAAGTCAAGTTGAAAAAGAAATCGGGAATGTGGGAATTGCCACAATGCAACATATGCACTATGTAAAATTTTGATCAGCACATTGCAGGATTCCCACAGCCAAGGCATAATGCAAGGCAAGTTAGCCTAAAGATGATTGATATTAATATTTGTATGTACTTTATTCAAGTATATGTACTGATTATACAATGTATATCCAGATTATCGCTGTGTGTATTTTGCTGCACTGACTATGCTACCTGTGTTTCAGGTGTGGCCATTGCAAGAAGCTAAAACCCACATGGAATGACCTGGCTAAGGAAGTGAATGTAGAAGGCAGATCTGTTACTGTTGGAATGGTATATATGTACCAGTAGATTAATTGTGCCGGTCATGTACATTTTTGAAAACCTTATTACTGGATTTTATGTGTCACCTGCTGAGAGGCAGTGTGTCGCTTAGGGATCACTTTTCCGTTTTCTGTCTGGCCTTCTGTCTGTCTGTCCCCACTTCTCCCAGCAGGTGACACATTGAACACTCTTGTTTAACCCTTCATAAATATTCATGTAAGAAATAATGACAAAATGGATATTAATAGAAAAATGACATGTGACCAAACATACAGCTTTCATGTAGGCAAAGATTGGGATTGCGTTTTGAGCATCTTAGGTCAAGGACACTGTTATTAAAATTAGAAAGAAATGAAAGTTTCCAATCACTGTCACTGTTGCAGAATGATGTCTTTGTAAATCAGAATCATAATGTACAGTAAAACCTGTGTAAGTGACCACTGAAAAGAAGTATGAGTTATAAACCCTTTCCTCAATGAATATTCATGTAAGAAAAATATGACATCATGCATGTATTCAATAGATTAATCAAATGGACACATGGATTTTTGGCTTTGACAGAAACTGTAGAATCATATCTATATTATTTCATAAGCCAACAGAGCAGACCCTGATCAGATTACTCCTACAGGAGCCGTCTTATCTGGGCCTACTCTGTTTGCAAAGGCATAGAAAGACGTATTTATGGAGGAAAGGGTTAAGACAAGTGGTGGTTTAATGTTTGATGAAGGTTATGAAGAGACCTATTTAACCTTTTTACTCCATGAACATTCATGAAAGAATTAATGACATCATGCATATTACATGTAATTAGCTGATTTTTATTATAAACCCCATGTTCTAGGTTTATTTCAAATTTCAAAACCTACTGAATATTCACCTAGGCAAAATAGTTATAATGAATTATGGAAGGTGGAACATTGTAACCATTTTAGAAAATAGAGAAATAGATCTATAAAATTCCATTGGCAAACAGAACAAAGCCAGATCAGATGGCTCCTATTGGAGTCACATTGGTCTGATCTGGGTCTACTCTGTTTTTAAATGTGTGAAAATGCGTTTATATGAGGGAAATTGTTAACAGTATAAAGCAGGTTTTACTGTAGACTGAGTGAATAAGATTCAAAATATATATAGAGCTACAGATAAAGTTGCATACCCAAATACTACAATCGTCATTTTTCCACCAAACCCTATACTGTGACCACTCTCGAAGAGACGATTCTAAAGATTGGTCATAATATAGGGTTTGGTGGAGAAGTTAAGGAGCTATTCTTGCAAATGTTTAAATTTACGCATCTTATCTCTGATTCTTTTTAATCCCTTGAGAATGGGATTTTTATGCGATATGGGATTGTTATTTGTTTAGGTTGATTGCACCCTGAACTATGAATTGTGCCAGGAGCATGAGGTTAAGGGGTACCCAACAATGAAGTTTTTCGCGCCAGGCAAGCAATCTGTGGGATTTCCCTACACAAGGACTATGGAGAGTTTCAAGAATTTCATCCAGGAACAACTGGAAAGGGTAAGTTCTGGTACATATGCATGAATTAACCCTTTCCTCCATAGGCTAATTTTTAGACCCAACCTCTTTAAATGAATCTACCCAAAAGGAGCATTTACTAGAGAAAAGTAAAATTTTATCTCATAGTGATTCATTTTGAAATCTGACATTATGGGTCCTTGGGACTCACATATTTTGAAACAATGAGTCCCAAACAAAATGAATGAGTCACAGTAAGTTTTGATCAAATAGTATGAAACAATGTGTAAAAAAGAACAGTAACACTTTTAACAATGACCCATTATGACTTTCATTTTAAGACAAGATGAACTCAAGGTTCAATCTGTAGCTTCAGCTTCATCCTCGAAATTAACACTGTACTAATGCGCAATGGCAGCAGTGAGAATCTGTGAAAGAACAGTCACCTTCACGTTCAGGGTTTTCACCCACCTGATTCACTTTTAACCTGTGCTACTGCTAAGACTCAATGTTTTATTAAAAAGACTGTCAATGTCTTTTGGTTGTTATTTAGGTCTATTTTCAGTTTCATTTCGGTGGTATGAACACTTGTTGACAATTTCAGATGTGTCCTTCATTCGGGCTTTTACATCAAGAACCAAGAGCAATGATTGGTCGAGACTACTGGTGCTGTAGTACTTTTTACCATGTCTAGTCTCAATCATTCAGCCGCTCATTATCGAAGTAGGATTAGATAAACCCCTAGCTGATCCAGACTAAAAAATGCCTGACCCAGCATTGATGCGAAAATTGGAGTTTTAGGATTGTTTTTTTAGTGATTTTTACATTGCATTGCGTCCTGGGGACTCACATGTTGATGTTCAATGGGTCCTGACGAAATTATTTGCGTATTGTACGCAGGACACACACCAAAATGAATCCTTGCTCATAGACTATTTTTAGACCCAATATCTGTGAATAAACCGAGTTTGAAACCATTGTGATAAATCACATTGGTTTCACAAAGTGACTTTTACAGAGTCGTCAAAAGTTGTCAATATGAGGGAATAGGTTAAACAAGTCAAGCACTGGATCGAAGGGATAAAACATATTTTGGCCCAATGAGGTCATGCAAGGTTATCTCCAGGGTTTTTCTGAAAAGGCTATTTTAAGATTTCCGTGTAATTCCTGGATTTTTTCTTCAAAGTGAGGATATTCATTTGATTTAGAAGTTAAATATCGTAATTGGCATATGCCACTGAATGACTGTGTCAGAGTTGATTTCTCTGACATTTTATTCCATATTGGCAGTAAAACTGACAACAAAATTCCATCTGTTCTTTTACTAGATACTAGTATACTGGTAGATGATACTTAGGTGGTCCTCTATTGAAGTTATATAACTAGTTCCTGTCCATTGCGTAAGTGGTTCGCAGGAGTTGAAAAAATAGATTAAATCAAACAATTTCTTTAAATGACATCCCCTCCTAAATCTCTAATCGGATTTTCACCAAATGCCACAGAACCCTCTATCAAAGTAACATAATTAATTCTGGTACATTGCAAAAATAGATCACAGGATCTAACACTAGATTTTAAACAAAAATTCTTTAACACTTTCCTTTATATAAACACATTTTCACGCATTTGCAAACAGAGTAGACCCAGATCAGAAGGCTCCTATAGAAGCCATCTGATCAGGGTCTGCTCTGTTTGCTTATGACATACAGATCTGATTCTAGTTTCTGTCAGAGCAAAGCATTCCCTTGAAAAGTTTACATTATAAAAATTCAGCTAATAGATATTCATGATGTCATTATTTCTTACCTGAATATTGAGCAGGGGATGAGTTAACCATTTCCTCCATAGATACACCTTTCTATGCCTCTGTAAAAGTGACTGGATTTTTACCAAACCTCAAAGCAATGATCTGCAGATTACCCTTTATCAGATTTTTACAAATTGTTCTTTCTGCAGGAGCTAAAAATAGGTTTTAACCCTTTCCGCCATGAATATTCATGCTAGAAATAATGATGTCATGAATATTAATTAATTAATATATAATAGAACATGAACACAGCAATTTTTGTCCATGGCAGAAACTACAGGATCTGCGGTATTTTATAATTCTAATTTTCCGATGTGTAGGTCTTGTATACGGATCGTTTTGATATTGAAGTCGTACTGGCAAAAAATGATACGTATGTTGTACATATAGATTCGAATTTCTATCCTTACCGGCAAAATATTTGTCCGTACAATACGGATGTCCGGATACTATCTGGAGCACTGGGATAATATCTATGTTATACCATAAGCAAACAGAGTGGACACAGATCAGATGGCTCCTATAGGAGGAGCCTATAGGAGCCATCTAATCAGGGTCTGCTCTGTTTGCGAAGGCGTTGAAAGGTGTATTTATGGAGGAATGCGTTAATGAACAATTTCTTTGAACTGCATCTTCTAAACTGCTCAATGAATTTCCACAAAATTTCTCAGGAAAGATCTGACCTTTTATTGATGCTGTATAAATGTTTCCGATCCTCTGCATATGTACAATGTAGTATATAGGTCACAGGAGCTAATAATAGATTGGAATTAACCACTGAACTAGATTTGACCAATCTTCATTGGAATGATGCTCAAAGTCATAATATCGCTCAAAATTATGATAAAATCACATATTTTCTCATATTTATATATTATCCCAGATACAAATATTTATTGAATCCATATTAACCATTTCTTTGTTCAATATTCATCTATGTAATTATGAATATTTATTAACTGAACTTTTACAATGTAAATTTTTCAAGGAAAGTTTTTGCTTTGACATAAGCTGTAGAATCAGATCATATCATGTTGAGAGCAAACAGAGTAGACCCTGATCAGACGACTCCTATAGGAGCCATCTGATCTGGGTCTATTGTTTGCAGTTGGGTGAAAAGGCATTATATAAGTGAAAGGGTTTAATTATACCATTTTATCGAATCGGTCATTAGTAATCAGCTAAGGAATGTGTGATTTATTATCCTGTTGTTATTACACTAGCAAACTATTTTACATTTTGAAAACATGTCAGCTTTGCTGCAAACAATCTCGATTGGTGTCGGGAGTTCACATTTCATGGCATAATGTCATTCACACGTGTGTATGAAAATGAGTTATCCAATTCATTCTGATTTCTGAATCGAAAGAATTGTCGGCACAGTTCGTAAACAGTGAAAATGTCAACAAAGCATGGGTTATCTGAGCTAATTACACCATTAATTACTGGTTATCTGAGCTAATTACACCATTAATTACTGCGTTATCTGAGCTATTTACACCATTAATTACTGGTTATCTGAGCTAATTACACCATTAATTACTGGTTATCTGAGCCAATTACACCATTAATTACTGGTTATCTGAGCTAATTACACCATTAATTACTGGTTATCTGAGCTAATTACATCATTAATTACTGGTTACATGTTGCAAATTTTGGCATTATTTCTATACGAGGACCATTTGAAGAGTTCAAATTTTTCTATAGACACGTCAAGACTCTTAAAAAAACTATACAAAATATTGTGATTTTGAGCTATAACTATATTATGACTTTAATAAATACTCCTCTTTCAAAGCCATTAATTTATTAGTACATGTAGTTTTGATTGGCTGAATAAGTAAACCATTAATTTATGAGTAGTTTTGATTGGCTGACTAAGTATGTCACATGAGGTTAAAGTAGATTTCAATGAATAGTTTCTTGAACAACTTCTCTTTAACTGCAGAATGCAAAGTCATAATACTGATCCTTAGATGAACAATTTTGGTAGATGTACATGATAGGTCACCTAGTCTTGATCAAATAATTAGATGAGCAATTCAGAGTGATTCAGGGCCATCATTGCTCTCTTTTTAACCCATTCCCTCATACTGACACCTTTTTGACACCTCTGTAAAAGTCACTTTGTGAAACCATTGTGATAAATAGATTATTTGCTCCATAGGAGCAACTGCTCTATCGCATTGGTTTCGAAACTACACAATTCTAAAAAAAATCTTTTCTTGAGTAAATGCTCATTTTGGGTAGATTTATTCAAAGAGGTTAGATATAAAAATAGCCTATGAGGTAATGGGTTAAAAAAACCCTGATCAGTGTCAAACAGGATCCTGATGAGAGGCTGGATTACTTTGTGTCTCATCTGGATCCAAACTGTTTGCATAAGTAGTCACTAATCCGTCATTTACATACAAAGAGTTATATCAGTCATAAGTCAGATAAACATGAAAAAGTAGATTGCTGCTTAACCATTTCCCTGGTCTATGTTTATTCCAAATTTCAATACTTATGAATATTCATGGGAAAAATTAGTTGTAATGAAATATGGCAGGTTGTTTAGAACATTGTAGCCATTTCAGAAAGAAACAGAACTATCAAATTTCATTAGCAAACAGAGCAGACCCTGTTCAGACGGCTTCCATAGGAGCCATCTGATCTTGGTCTACTCTGTTTGCAAATGAGTGAAAAGGCATTGATATGAAGGAAAGGGTTCAATCATTCCTCCATAGAAAGGCCTTTCTACGCCTCTGTGAAACTCACTTTATGAAACCATGGTGATAAATCGAGCATTTGCTCCATAGGAGCATAATTATGCTCTATTTACTAGTATCACAATGGTTTCAAACTACAAAATTCTAAAAAAATCTCCTTTTCTCTTGTAAATGCTCCTTTTGGGTAGATTCATTCAAAGAGGTTGGGTCTAGAAATAGCCTATGGAGGAATGGGTTAATACAGAGCAAAGGTAATAAGTGTAAAATGGTGAAAAAATTGTGACTGGGACTCGAACCCAGGGCCTTTGGCTTACCATGCCAACACTCTACCGACTGAGCTACCAAGCCACACTGTAAAGCCTATCAACTGTTGCACCACAATCTCTACCCGGCTACATAAGTGAAGTGCTTTTTTAGCTTTCTAGACCATCTGTCTGGTAAAGCCTATCAACTGTTTCACCTCAATCTCTACCTGGCTACACACACACCCTCTACACAAAAATTCATCCCGATTTTCTACTCCACGAGTTTCTTATTATTACAAATTATCTTCATACACCCTGTAGGTTATTTATGTTGGGTGCTAAATGTAACATGGTGAAAAAATTGTTGCTCAACTGGGACTCAAACCCAGGGCCTTTGGCTTACCATGCCAACACTCTACCGACTGGGCTACCAAGCCACACAGTAAAGCCTATCAACTGTTGCACCACAATCTCTACCCGGCTACATAAGTGAAGTGCTTTTTTAGCTTTCTGCATAGACAGATGGTGGCTTTGCACAAGCTGGAAGTTATGCTGCATAACTTCCAGCTTGTGCAAAGCCACCATCTGTCTGGTATACAAACAATTAGATTTTACTTCACATTCATTCACTTTGATATTGCTTATTTCCAGTCACAGACAGTGCCAAAGGAAGAACCTATAAAGCCTGTGAAGCCTGCAGAGGCCACAAACGGGCTGTATGATCTTACCCAGGAAAACTTCGAGACTCACATCAGCAAAGGACACCACTTTGTTAAGTTCTTTGCTCCCTGGTGTGGGCACTGCAAGAGACTGGCACCTACTTGGGAGGCTCTGGCTGGCAAATTGAAGGATAACAAGAAGGTCACCATTGCCAAGGTACGTCTTTGTCTTATTCCAAACAGGAAATGTTAATCCTTTACTCCATAAATATGCCTTTGCAAACAAAACAGACCCAGAACAGACGACTCTATAGGAGCTGTCTGATAAGGGCCTGTTCTGTTTGCTTGTGATATAGTATAGATTTGATTCTACTGTTTCTGTCATGGCCAAAATTTCCTGTGTTCATGTGTTATTATAAATTTAACTATTAAATTAACCTTTTCCTTCATATATAAAATGCCTTTTCACACATTTGCAAACAGACCCTATTGGAGCCATCTGATCAGGGTCTGCTCTGTTTGCTTATGACATTTTAATAGATCTGATTCTACAGTTTCTACCAATACCACTACCAATGTGTACATATGCCATTATTAAAATTCAGCTCATAAATATTCATGCAATTATTTCTTACATAAACATTGAACAGGGAAAGTTTTAATATTCATGAAACCATTATTTCTGACATGAATACAGTGCTCCAGATAATTTTTGCATGCAATGAGTACGTACTCACAACATTTTCACTTCAATGCTGAAAATCAAAATCAAATGCTGAAAATCTGCAGAAAATACAAACAATGGAAAACTTAAACTAAATTTCCTCTAATGAAGTACACTTTCCTGCCGGAAATCTTTGTCCATGCATAATTAGGATATTTTGGCTCTTCCTCTAAATAATCACTTTTTTACATTGATTGTTAATGAAAACTTGATAACTTGGTACAAAAACTGTTCAACTGGTAACTTGTAACACTTTAATCTGACAACTAATTACTGGTAGATGTGCCCCCTTTTGCCCTGGGTTTGTACTCCTGCATCAATCTAGCCTTACACCTTCTCTTCTTTGCAAGCCACATCTTAACAGTGTTGGTGAAGTCAAATGATTCCAGCTCTTTCTCACACATAGTTATGGTGATAAGTGTATCAACACTTTCTGCTTTTAAAGAGCATCTATACTTACTCTTTAGCCTGTTCTGCAAGCTAAAACTTCTCTCACACTCTACACTTGTGACACAAAAGCAAAGTGCAATTTTGCACAACCTGCTGAATTCTGGCAATAAATCTTTGTGAACAGTTATCACTCTTTGGCAAAGTCTTTCTGTTGACAGCTCTTTATATGCCCCTGCTATCATTCCTCTTAGTACTGGCCACTCTTGCTCTAATCTTTTTCTATCCAACAGACTGTCAACATCTTCCGTTTCCTCTCTTACTCCCTGAACAAGATCACCTACTACTAATTTGACCTGTTTTCCTGTGCAATAAAAATCTGACACACATTCCAGGGCTTCTTCTTTTTCTTTTGTTGAAACACTGTTATTTGTGCTTGGCTCAATGAGAATCCCCATGTCCTTGAAAATATCACTGTCTTCCTTACAAAACCTGTGCCTGATGTTCTTCTTCAAAGAATTGAGATAGGTGTCTCTCACATTCTTAAACTCTTGATCAATGCTTGGGCTATATTTTCTTAATTTCTCACCTTTGAAACTGGCTTCATTGTCATTAATCTCTATTTCTGCTTTGATTTGACTCAAACTTTCCCCATCTTTTTCCTGAATAGAGTCCAACTTTGAGATGGTACCATCCATCAAAGGTTGAATTTCACTGAAAAGTAAGGTATTTGACTGCAGCTGGCAACTTAACATAGCAAGGACATTGTGTATATCTAATAGTAAAGCTACCAGCAGAATTGTCTTATACTGAGAGAAATATTTGAACAGACCAGATGCAACTGCATTCCCCTCTAAAGCAAAGTGTGTCAAGGTTGTCAAAACTGACTCATAAGTCTCAAACACTGCAGCAACAGCATTTCCAAGTCCCATCCATCTGATACTATGGGGTTCTTTGATTGTCAGGACAGGCTCATTCAGGAGTTTTTGGACTGCAGACAGCTTTTCAGTCCTTACACTTGACCCACTCATGAAAATGAATAAGGAGTTGAACATCTCTCTCATTCTCTTAAGAATTTCACATTTCTTGATACTATCTGTTACTGCTAAATTCAGTCTGTGTGCTATGCAATGTGTCATAGTTGCAAATGGTGAGGTTTTTGATTTGATTTGAACACCTACGCCTGTCTTTCTCCCTGTCATCACTGAAGCTCCATCAGTAGCCATAGACACCATCTTTGACTTGTCCAAACCAAGAGTATCTAAACACTGAATCAAGTGACTCACAATTGTGTGAGCTTTACCATCAGGTACCTTTACGTTTGCAAGAAATTTAGTAACAGCCTTGCCATGCTTCACATATCTAACACAAATGGACAGGTGCTTTTGCACTGCTAAATCAGTACTTTCATCCAGCATTATAAATTCAGACTGGACAATCTCTTCAACAACTGTTCTTTGTATTGAATCCTTCAAACAATTCTGAATTTCAGTCAAAGTGTCCCAACTTAGATTTTTGTACTTTATCTCTACACCATTCAGGGACTGTAGCTTCAGCAAGCTGTTAACTTTTTCAGTGGGCAATTCTTCTTTAGCAACCATGTATACAGTTCTAAATAATATAATGTCATCATCTGAGCATGATATTGTGGAACCTGTGCATTCCTGTTCTTCTTCTGTACATACCTGCACACACTGCTTATCTTCTGCTTTCTTATGCTCTTTACTAGACCCATGCCTGTCAACACTATTTCTTTGAACATTTTTTGAGCCTTCAGCAGCCCACAACGTGTCTACTTTTCCCTCAATGCATATAGCACATTTTAATACTTTGTCTTGATCTTGACCCTCTACGATTGACCAGGGATACAGTTTTTTCCAAGATTCTACAGTTTTTTCATTTACCCTGACGCCGGTGTGTTTTCTTTTAACTGTTGACGAGTTTTCTTCATTGGATTTGTCCTCGCGAATGACATTATCAATTACGGACTCAATGATGAATTTGGCTATTGAAGTTCCGCTCACAGTATCCTCACGTTTTTCAAAAAAATTGAATAATCTTGGCGTTTTATCATCGCTTAATTTCTTCTTACGACGACCAACACCAGACGCTGCCATCATTACGTGCTACTTTTCCTGCAGACGCTTGCAGTGACAATTTCACCCCATACTATTTCGACCCGTACCTCGTTACTCAAAACAAAAAGTCGAGGAAGGCTACTTATCGTGCGTAGCTATGCGAGACTCTGGATATATTAGTAAGTATATGGAGTTCATAAATCTATTTTTTTAAAAGCAACTACGGAATCGAGATCAAACCGATCAAACCTTGGTTTATGAAGTTCGAGACTATGGCGAGACAATGCGGGTGCGAAATTGATTAAAACAACGAACGGTGTTAGAGTAAACATTTCACTTATAAAATACGGACTGGTTTCAAGTGATTTTTCTATGGAAAGACGGTAATTCCAATCCATTAAATGCTCCAAGTTGAAGACCAGTCTACCGTTTGTTTACAATTGTTCACGGTCGATTTCGTCGGACATCAAATTTGTTATTACTCGCAACTTAACATTTGAAATGCGTACGCAATTGTATTAATGCGTTTTTGAACGCCCAGATCTAATTTCTAATGCGTTTCTCTCCAAAAAATATGCGGAAAAACACACGTACGCACCTTATCTGGAGCACTGTGAATATCCATAGAGTAAAGGGTTAACCCTTTCCTCCATAGACTAATTTTAGACCCAACCTCTTTGAATGAATCTGCCAAGAAGTAGCATTTACTAGAGAAAAGGAAACTGTTATAATTGTTTAGTATAGGAACCATTGTGATAAATGGAGCAAATGCTCTATTTATCACAATGGTTTCAAGAAGTGACTATTACAGAGGCATAGAAAGGTGAATTTATGGAGGAAAGGGTTAAACCATGTTGATACAAAGTCACATCTGTGATATAGTTGCTGGGTCCGTATTCACAAAGCGCTGAGTCTGAAACTTAGACTCAAAATTCAAAATGAATATGCCTTAATCGCAACCATGCCTCGGAAAATGGTATGAAAATTGCCATAAATAATTCTTTTTCAGCTTATATTATCATAATTATTTCTTAAGTCGATCAAAACAGTATTATTCAAGTTGTGGTAGTTTCCATTCTGGGTCTTGAGTCTGAGTTTCAGACTTGGTGCTTCGTGAATACGGGCCCCGGTCTAGTGTTATAATGTTCGGGCTCACATGATAATAACAAAACGGTCTACGTAAGAACCTGTGTTAAGCGGCCATTGAAAAGAGGTCTGGGTCAGTAAGGCAGGTGATAACTTCATGAAGGTCAAAAGGGCAGAAATTTTAAATGTGGTATTTGCTCTTAACCCATTACCTCATAGGCTATTTTTAGATACAACCTCTTTGAATAAATCTACCGAAAAGGAGCATGAACTGGAGAAAAGGAAAACTTTAAAATTTTGTAGTTTGAAATCATTGTGATAAATAGAGCATTTAGGACAAATGCTCTGTTTATCACAATGATTTCAAGAAGTGACTATTACAGAGGCGTAGAAAGGCGTATTTATGGAGGAAAGGGTTAACTCTCAAAGTAACAATTACTCAGACATGAAACAAACTGTAGTATGGCCACATAGTGGTCATTTAGCCTTAATTTAATTTATAGGTATTCATGGTAGAAATAATGGCATCATGCATATTATCAGAAGTTTTATAATAACACATGAACACAGAATAGTTTGGCCATGGCAGATACTGTAGAATCAGATCTATATTATTTCATGTCAGAGCAAACAGAGCAGACCCTGATCAGACAGCTCCTTCAGGAGTTGTCTGATCTGGGTCTACTCAGTTTGCAAAGATGTGATATGGCATTTCTGTGAGGTAATCAAATAGTTTTTGTTCAGATTAACTATTTCCTCTATGCCTCTGTAGTGTAAAAGTCACTTCTTGAAACCATGGTGATGAATAGAGCATTTGATCTTATTTTTATCACAATGGTTTCAAATATACACAATTCTAAAATTCTCCTTTTCTGTAGTTAATGTTCCTTTTTGGTAGATATATTCAAAAAGTTGGGTCTGAAAATAGCCTATGAAGGAATGGGTTAAACCCCAAATTTCTGTATCTCATCTGGATGCAAACTGTTTGAAACTACATGCACCAGATATAAAGACTGTTTTGGCACATTTCCTAAAATCCTGATGGTCTTAGAAGGGCTGCTATAAGAAATCAGACGAATGCAGTTGTAAATTTATTTTGATAGTTATTTCTTGTAAACAACAGTTTTATAGAAATTTTGGCCACTTGAGCTTTGAGAGGAAACTGAATTTTCTTTTGCTTGAAGATATATTTTCATTTTATAGCAAATAAAGTACAGGAAGTGAAGTAATTTTACTGAAATAAATGTGTAAATTGTAGCCTTTAGCAAGTGCTTTTTATAGATTTCTAAAGTTAAAGGTATGGGCAAGTAGTTTATTGCCTTTTCCTGTACCACTGACGTACACATGATGTGCACTGATCTGATTGGTCAGTTATATTAATCCTGTCAGTAACTCATATGCAAAAGTTGTTATCTGCTTTAATTCTCAAAATCATTTTTTGTGTCACCTCCAGAGAGGCAGGGTGTTACTTCGGGATCACTTTTCTGTCATCTGTCTGTCTGTCCGTCCGTCTGTCCGTCTGTCTGTCTGTCTGTCACACTTTCTTTTTTTGGCTCTAAACTAATCATTATACAGCTTTCAAATTTCACACATGGAACAAGCATGATAAGAGGAAGTTCATGCACAAGGGCCATAACGCTAGCATCAATATTTTTTGAGTGATTTCCCTTTTTATACGCCCACCTAATAAAGGTGGTCGTATATTATCGTGGCCCTGTTCGTCCGTCCGTTCGTTTGTTCGTTCGTTCGTTTGTTCGTTCGTCCGTCAACATTTTGTTTGTCCGCTGTTTTCTGGGAAAATTATTTGACAGATATTAATGAAACTTCACACAAATGTTTAATGCATCAAGATCTGAAGCTGAGTTGATTCTGAGGTTCATTGGATTTTTCATTTCAGAGTTATGGCCCTTGTTTTAAAAAAATGCAAATAGTTGTCCGCTGTTTTCTGGGAAAACTATTTAAAAGATATTAATGAAACTTCACACAAATGTTTAATGCATCAAGATCTGAAGCTGAGTCGATTCTGAGGTTCATTTGATTTGTCGTTTCGGAGTTATGGCCCTTTTACTTAAAAATAGTGCAAATACATGCAAATAGTTTGTCCGCTGTTTTCTGGGAAAACTATTTGACAGATAGTAATGAAACTTCACACAAATGTTTAATGCATCAAGATCTGAAGCTGAGTTGATTCTGAGGTTCATTTGATTTTTCATTTCAGAGTTGTGGCCCTTGTTTTAAAAAAATGCAAATAGTTTGTCCGCTGTTTTCTGGGAAAACTATTTAAAAGATATTAATGAAACTTCACACAAATGTTTAATGCATCAAGATCTGAAGCTGAGTCGATTCTGAGGTTCATTTGATTTGTTGTTTCGGAGTTATGGCCCTTTTACTTAAAAATAGTGCAAATACATGCAAATAGTTTGTCCGCTGTTTTCTGGGAAAACTATTTGACAGATATTAATGAAACTTCACACAAATGTTTAATGCATCAAGATCTGAAGCTGAGTTGATTCTGAGGTTCATTGGATTTTTCATTTCAGAGTTATGGCCCATGTCCTTAAAAAATATGCAAACAGCTTGTCCGCTGTTTTCTGGAAAAACTATTTGAGAGATATTAATGAAACTTCACACAAATGTTTAATGCATCAAGATCTGAAACCAAATTGATTCTGAGGATCATTTGATTTTTCTTTTCAGAGTTATGGCCCTTGTCCTTAAAAAATAATGCAAATACATGCAAATAGTTTGTCTGCTGTTTTCTGGGAAAACTATTTGAGAGATATTAATGAAACTTCACAAAAATGTTTAATGCATCAAGATCTGAAGCTGAGTAGATTTTGAGGTTTATTTGATTTGTCGTTTCGGAGTTATGGCCCTTTTACTTAAAAAAATAATGCAAATATATGCATATAGTTTGTCCGCTGTTTTCTAAACTGTTTGACAGATATTAATGAAACTTCATACACATGTTTAATGCATCAAGACCTGAAGCTAAGTCGATTCTGAGGATCATTTGATTTGTTGTTTCGGAGTTATGGCCCTTGCACTTAAAAAAATAATGCAAATCTATGCAAATATGAGGATGGCCATAACTTTTCATTTGAAATTGTTTTAAAAAATAGTATCACCTGAATATGGAAATCAAGATCTGAAGCACAGATTAGAAAATGTCAACACTTATAAGACATGTTGAATCGGAGAACATTTGCAAGTGGGCATATTATGTACCGTATGCGGTACTCTTGTTCATATATTTTGACTTCCTTTTTAATGGCTCTCATTTCTAAACTAATCATTATAGAGCTTTCAAATTTCACACATGGAACAAGCATGACAAGAGGAAGTGTCATGCACATGGGCCATAACTGTAGCATCAATATTTTTTAGTTATTTCCCTTTTTCATATTTTTTTGTCTGGACAATAACTCTTTGTCTACTGGTTCAATTGATTTCAAACTTCATAAATTGAACAAGCATGGTGAGAGAAAGTGTCATGCACAAGGGCCATAACTCTAGCATAATTATTTTATTCCCCTTTTGTCATATTGTTTTTCTTATTATTTTTACAAATACCGGGTACCTTTCGGGTTTGTCATGTATATATACCATTTTCAACTACACCATGTGTGGGTGGATCTGTGGAGGTTTTTTTATGCCCCCGTTTACGATAGTCAGGGGGCATTATGTTTTGCACATGTCCGTCGGTCTGTCCGTCCGCACTCACCAAAGGGTAGTTGTGTGACTTTTTCTAACTAGTCCCACAAGTAAAATCATTAACCTGGCCATCTCTTGTGACATTAACCTGGCCATTTCTTGTGACATTAACCTGGCCAGTTGTGGGACATAGGGTTAGGGTTAGGGTTAGCTTCCAGATCATTCTTTTCCAAAGTTAGAGCCAAAAATAGTTTTTCTTGTGGGACTAGTCACACAAGAAAAGATCAAAGGAAAAAGTCACACAACTACCCATTTGTTAGTATGTCCGTCTGTCCGTCCGTGTGTCACGCTTTTAGGTGCAGTTGGATGTCACAGTTTTTCAGGTGTTATGAGTGAGTAATTTCTACACTTATACACATGAAACTTCACATACACATCAATTACCATCTGTGCTATCATTTATCACCCAACCCATGCTGCCGGCAAGCCCAAGGTCGAGGTTTTTTCATTGTCTTATATCTCCCTAACCACTATAGCTATTGCCATGGAATTGCATATACACGTACACATTAAACACCATCCATAATTTCATTGCACACCCAGCCCATGCTGCCCGCAAGCCCAAGGTCAAGGTCAAATGACTTAGGAATTTTATGTGCAGTTGGTTGTCACAGTTTTTTCATAGTCTTATATCTCACTAACCCCTATAGCTATTGGCATGGAATTGCATATACACATTCAACACCATCCATACTTTCATTACGCACCTGACCCATGGTGCCCGCAAGCCAAAGGTCAAGGTCAAATGACTAAGGAATTTTAAGTGCATTTTGTTGTCACAGTTTTTTCATCATCTTATATCTCACTAGCCGCTAAAGCTATTGGCATGGAATTTCATATACACATTCAACACCATCCATACTTTTATTATGCACCCTGCCCATGCTGCCTGCAAGCCCAAGGTCAAGGTCAAATGACTTAGGAATTTTACGTACAGCTAGGCAAGCACCCACACAGGGGCATCACTGTGTCTTACAGACACAATTTTCTAGTTTAATCCAGTGGGGGACTCATGTATTGCATAACAATACAACATTAACTTGTTCCCCTTTGTTCTGATTTTGGCACTCCAGCATATTAACAGTTTTTGTGTCAGCTGCGAGCAGGTGACACATGTGTTCCTCCGAACACTCTTGTTTTTTGTTTCTTTTCAAAAATTGTCTTAACCCTTTCCCTCATACAAAGACCTTTTCATGCATTTGCAAAAACAGGGTAGACCCAGATCAGACAGCTCTTATAGGAGCCATCTGATCGGGGTCTGCTCTGTTTGCCAATGGGTGAAATGTTTATATGAAAGAAAGGGTGAACATATATTATGTAGTAAATGCAAATTACCGTTTCCATTGTAATTTGGACATGGCTGGCACTTGATGCAAATGAGCTACTGTAACCTGAACCTCACATGCCGCCTGCTCTCAAACAAATAAACAAAAATAGCGACTAAATGGTTGAGTCCGATGTCAAAGTTGATATCAGAGGAAACTAAAAAAAATACCTTAGACTGTGGTCACAATCGAAACACATCATCTGTTTAACCCATTCCCTCATATTGACGCCTCTGTAAAAATTCCTTTCTGAAACTACATGTATTGTGATAAATAGAGCATTTGCTCCATAGGTTGGGTCTCAAAATAGCCAATGCAGGAATGGGTTAAATCAAGAAACCTGGGGAATATGGAATCAATTGCATTTTTTCTGTTCTGGTTTCTGCCTATTGGCAATGTTTTCCTGTGTCGTTTTTGAGCAAAAAAAAAAAAAAAGATATTTTTTTCAAATAAATCCTTGTGTGCAGCCAATGGAGAGCTAATTGAGCAAAGCAATTCGCTTTAAAAAATATAATGGGACTTTAACTGTTTGTGTTTAGGGAACAAGCTTCCTGACAAAGCATTGCAAATCGGTCATTTTTTTATGTCGCCTACAAGGTGGGAGGCATATAGCCTTGCTCTTATGGATCTGTCTGTCCATACTTAGATCCCACCAATTCTTGTATGTCTACCTCAATTCTAATTAACATGTATATTTGATTGCAGGTTGATTGTACTTTACAAACCAAAGTTTGTGGTGATCTGGGAGTGCGTAGTTATCCAACTTTGATGTGGTTTACTGATGGAAAGAAAGTAAGTAGAAATTAACAACATATAGGTTAACCCTGTACTCCATAAATACACCTTTGCAAACAGAATAGATTCAGATAAGATGACTTCTATAGGAGCCTTCTGATCAGGGTCTGCTCTGTTTGTTTAAGATATACATAGATATGATCCTGTAGTTTCTGCCATGGACAAAAATTGCTGTGTTCATGTTCTATCTAATTAATATTCATGACGTCATTATTTCTTACATGAATATGGGTTAAGGCAGTATATATAAGAAGGTGGTGTATGGAAAGAGCATTTTTATGTCCCCTAATGGCGGGCATATAGTAATCGCATTGTCCGTCCTTCCGTCCGTCTGTCCTTCCATCAGTCCCAAATTTCGTGTCCCTTCTTTAACTTTTTTATCTGTGAATGGATTTCAAAATAACTTGGCACATATGTTCACCACACAAAGACGATGTCCCTGGTCCATGGATCAAAGGTCAAGGTCATCATTCCGGTGAAAGGTTGGGGTGGGGGGGAGCGTAGTGTTTTACAAACACATCTTGTTTCGTAGTAATTTTTAACTGTAAGATAATCATTGATATTCAATGATGTTACCTCACATATGCTGTTTGTTACCATCTTTAACCCATTACTCCAAAAATGTGCCTTTCTAGGCATACAGGAGCCATCTAATCCAGGTCTGCTCTGTTTGCTTATGAAATGATATAGACATGTTGTATATAGTACAGTTGCTGGCATGGATTAATATTCCAGTGTTCATGGGCCATTATAAAGAGTAATATACTGGGGGTTAACTGGAATCACTCTGTCCGTTGGTCGGGTGGGTGGTCGGTCCGCATTTGAACATGAGTAGTTGGTGTGGTGAACTCATCCATCAGCTTATATTGAAATATATTTCAAGTAATTATACCCCAGCAAACAAAGTTTGAGGGAGTGTTGTGTAATCACCCTGGTGGCCGGTCAGCACAATCTATCCATATTTAACCCTTTCCTCCATAAATATTCACGTAAGAAATAATAGCATCATGAATATTAATTAGATCAATTGTTATAATAGCACATATGCATTTTTGAACGTGGCAGAAACTGTAGAATCATATCTATATTATATCAGAAGCCAACAGAGCAGACCCTGATCAGACGGCTCCTATAGGAGCCATCTGATCTGGGTCTTCTCTGTTTGCAAATGTGTAGAAAGTCTCATTTATGGAGGAAGAGGTTAAACATGGGTAGTTGCTGTCTCGAACTCCTCCTTCAGTTTGAAAGTTAGTGAATTTATATTTGATATACATTTACATGATTACCACAAATAGTAGATGTGCAAGACATAATTTTCATGTGTTTAGCATGGGGCATTGCAGAATTATCTCACCTTGCACTTTGAGAATTTCTTCTCATTTGAGCATGTAATATAGGAGCCTTCTGATCAGGGTCTGCTCTGTTTGCTAATGGAATTTGATAGATCTGTTTATTTACTCTCAAAAATGGCTTTAATGTTTCACTCTCCGTATTTCACTATAAATATTTTGTCCCTGAAATTTAATATTCGATATTATAAAGTACTGAAATTTGGAATAGATGTTGAACAGGGAAAGGTTTAATTGTTTGATTTCTTCTTTTCCAGTTTGAGAATTACAATCAGGGCAGGACAGAGGACGCTCTTCATGGTTACATCATGAAGATGATCAGCGTTGAGTCAGAGGAAGCTAAAAAACTTTCCGATGGCAAAATCCCACCTGTCTTGGATGATCTAAAGGATCTCGTAAGTTACTCGTAGCCTTTACAAAATCCAGGGTTGCCATGTGTCAGAAAAATTTTATATTTTTTTTTCAAGATCAGGGAATTGTCAGGTAATTTTGAGAACTGTCAGGGAAATTTGAAAATATAGGAAATGTCAGGGAATTTGAAAAAAATGAGATTCAAGGACACCTGGGAGATGGATACATTAGTTTCAGGGTTGAAAGGGTTAAACTTCCTAATAAAAATACATAAACTATGACCAAAATTAGTTTTGAAATTATGTCAGGGAATTTGTTTCCTCTGGTTTGTGGCCACCCTGAAATCATTGTCACACTATATCATTTTATGATTCGTTCAAATTTAAAAACAATTTGTCTCACATGCCTTATGATGCTTTGTTCAGATTTAAAAAACAAGTTGTCACACACATGGTCAGATGGTCAATGTGTCTTCATTACAATGTCACATATCTTATCAGCTTTGAATGCTTAACAGTACTGTTCTTTGACCCATATGTTTGTTGGTTTTCTTTGTAGAACCTTGTAGAGCTTACTGATGATGATTTTATTGATACTGTCGGTGAGGACTTCACTTTTGCCATGTTTGCTGACAAACAGTAAGTAAACACATATTAACTGAGCTCCAGATAAGATGTGTAAATTAAAATATTTTCAAGTATAACTTCTTTATTTCTCCATCAAACCCTGTGTTGTGACCACTCTTTAGAATTGTCTCTTAACCCATTCCTCCATAGGCTATTTTTAGATACAACCATTTTGAATAAATCTACCCAAAAGGAGCATTAACTACAGAAAAGGAAAATTATTTTGTAGTTTGAAACCATTGTGATAAATAGAGCATTTGCTCTTATAGGAGCAAATGCTCTATTTATCACAATGGTTTCATTAAGAGACTTTTACAGAGGCGTATTTATGGAGGAAAAGGTTAAGAGACGATTCTAAAGAGTGGTCACAGCATAGAGTTTGGAGGAGAAATGATGATCTTAGTATTTTAGTACACACCTTTATCTGTAGCTTTGCATGAATGAATATTTTGTGTAATGTTAGAATTATATAAGGTTTGCAAGCATTATATGGCAAACTTGTAGCCTGTATGATCTGCTGACATCAAAGTAGAATCTTTAGAAAAACATGGATTGAATAAACTTCAGGGACTTTAAAAGCATAGTTTGCCTACTTAATGGACATTAAATTGCCCTTGGTGGATCATTTTCTGAATGTCTTTTCTTGAGCATCAGCCGAATTTCATAATATTATTATGCCCCTGTGACGACAGTCAGAGTCTGTCTGTGCGTCAGGCTTTGCTATAAAGTTTTATTTGTCAGTAATTTCTACACTTATTCACATGAAACTTCACATACACATCAATTACAATCTGTGCTATCATTTGGCACCCCACCCATGCCGCTCGCAAGCCCAAGGTCAAGGTCAAATTACTTGGAAATTTTATGTGCAGTTGGTTGTCACATTTATATGCAGTGCAGTTGGTTGTCACAATTTTTTCATTGTCTTATTTCTCCCTAAACACTGTAGCTATTGCTGTAGTAGGAATCACATATACACATTAAACACATCCATACTTTCATTGCGCACCCAGACCATGCTACCCGCAAGCACAAGGTCAAGGTCAAATGACTTGGAAATTTTATGTGCAGTTGGTTGTCACAGTTTTTCATTGTCTTATATCTCCCTAACCATGGTAGCTATTGGCATGGAATTGCATATACACATTAAATACCATCTATACTTTCATTGCACACCCAACCCATGCTACCCGCTAGCCCAATGTTAAGGTCAAATGACTTGGAAATTTTATGTGCAGTTGGTTGTCACAGTTTTTCATTGTCTTATATCTCCCTAACCATGGTAGCTATTCGCATGGAATTGCATATACATATTAAATACCATCTATACTTTCATTGCACACCCAACCCATGCTGCCCATAAGCCCAATGTCAAGGTCAAATGACCTAGGAATTACTTTGAAATTTTATGTGCAGTTTTTGTCACATTTTTTCATTGTATTCTCCCTAACCACTGTAGCTATTCGCATGGAATTGCATATACACATTAAATACCATCTATACTTTCATTGCTTCCAGAAAGCCCAATGTCAAGGTCAAAAGACTTAGGAAGTTTACATGCAGTTGGTTGACACAGTTTTTTCATCGTCTTATATCTCACTAACCGCTATAGCTATTGGCATGGAAATGCATATACACATTAAACACCATCCATGCTTTCATTACGCACCCAGCCCATGCTGCCCGCAAGCCCAATGTCCAGGTCAAATGACTTGGGAATTTTACGTGCTGCTAGGCAAGCACCTACACGGGGGCATCGCTGTGTCTTACCGACACAATTTTCTAGTTGATATTAGTATGATATTAGCTATAAACCAAACAAATGTGCTTATTTCTGGCATGAATCTTACAGTGTTTACTTTAATCATAATCATCTGTTCATTCTTAACCCTTTCCTTGTTCTGTGTTTATTCACAATTTCAATACCTACTGAATATTCATGGACAAAATAGTTATATTGAAATATGGAAGTTGGAAATTTGTAGCCATTTTAGAAACTAAAGAAACAGATCTATCAAATTCCATTTGCAAATAGAGTAGACCCTGACCAGACAGCTCCTATAGGAGCCATCTGATCTTGGTCTACACTGTTTGCAGATGCTTGATAACACGTTTATTTGATGCAAAGGGTTAAAGTGTTTTGATGGCCAAGGTGTCTGCGTTATTGCTGTTGACTTAGTGTAGACTCAGATTATGATGTGTCGAGAGACTCAGAATCCGATTAACCCTTTCCTCCATAAATACGCCTTTCTACGACTCTGTAAAATTCACTTTATGAAACCATTGTGATAAATAGAGCATTTGCTCCAATGGGAGCAAATGCTCTATATCTCACAATGGTTTAAAAACTGCACAATTCTAACATTTTCCTTTTCTCTAATAACTTCTCCTTTTGGGTAGATTTATTCAAAGCGGTTGGGTCTAAAAATAGCCTATGAGGTAATGGGATTATGATGAGTGCCTAACACTGCAGAGCCTGATCAAATGCCACATCTGTTTTACGGGAAATGGTCTAGCCCTTTAGATGGTGAATATTCATGCTGTCTCCTGACCCTGCCCATTATTGATATTCATACATTTAACCCTTTACTTCATGAATATCTGTGTAATAAATAATGACTTAATGACTATTAATTAGATTAATTTCTATGATACAACATAGACAAAGGAATTTATGGACATGACAAAAACTGTAGAATCATATCTATATTATATCATAACCCTTTCTTCCATAGTCTATGCCTCTGTAATAACCACTTCTTGAAACCATTGTGATAAATAGAGCATTTACTCCTATAGGAGCAAATGCTCTATTTATCACAATGGTTTCAAAATACAAATTTCTAAAATTTACTTTTCTCTAGTAAATGCTCCTTTTGGGTAGATTCATTCAAAGAGGTTGGGTCTAAAAATAGCCTATGGAGGAAAGTGTTAAGCAAACAGAGCAGGCCCTGATCAGATGGCTCCTACAGGAGCCTTCTGATCTGGGTCTTCTCTGTTAGCAGAGACTTAGAAAGGTGTATTTATGGACTAAAAGGATAAATTGAAGACATTATTTCTTTTAACTGCTATTGTCTTTGTCCAAAGGTGCAAGTCTTGTGACCTGGTCAAACCTTCACTCGAAGATCTTGGTGGAAAGTTTGCAGAAAAGACAGAGTTTTTGTTTGCAGTAGTGTACTGTGATGAACAGTTGGAAACTTGTTCTCGTGAAAAGGTATGTCTTCTGTCAAGTCAGTGATAATCTGTTCCCTCATACTGACGCCTTTCAACGCCTCTGTTAAAGTCATTTTATGAAACCATTGTGATAAATAGAGCATTTGCCTCATAGGAGCAAATGTTCTATTTATCACAATGGTTTCAAAACTGCACAATTCCAAAACTTTCCTTTTTTCTAGTAAATGCTCCTTTTCGTTAGATTTATTTAAAGAGGCTGAATCTAAAAATAACCTATGAGGTAATGGGATAAAGGAGTCATTTATATTATGTGTGTTTACATTTTTCCAATTAAAGGAAATATTTATATTCATTTATATTATGTGGGTTTACATTTGTTCCATTTAAAAGTGTATAGGGGTGCAGGAAGGCACTTTCAAATTCGGCCACCCACCCATAGAAGTTTTTTACTAATGCGCAAACCAATAAGTACAATTTTTGCAGCGAAACCCGCCCATGCATAGCTGTTTTAAGCTCACCTGAGCAAAGCTCAAGGTGAGCTTTTGGGAGACTTGAATGTCCGTCGTGTGTCGTCCGTCGTCAACAATTTGCTTGTGAACACTCTAGTGGTTACAATTTTAGTCCAATCATTTTGAAACTTGGTCAGAATGAATGTCTTGATAAAATCTCGGACGAGTTCGAAAGTGGGTCAAGTTGGGTTAAAAACTAGGTCACTAGGTCAAATAGAAGAAAACCTTGTGAACCCTCTAGAGGTCACATTTTTAGCCCAATTTTCATGAAACTTGGTCTGAATGATTGTCTTGATAAAATCTCGGAGGAGTTTGAAAAGTGGGTTATGTGGGGTAAAAAAGTAGGTCACTAGGTCAAACTGTAGCAAAACCTTGTGAACACTCTAGTGGTCACAATTTTAGTCCAATCTTCATGAAACTTGGTCAGATTGAATGTCTTGATAAAATCTCGGATGAGTTCGAAAGTGGGTCAAGTGGGTTTAAAAACTAGATCACTAGGTCAAACAGTATAAAAACCTTGTGAACACTCTAGTGGTCACTTTTTTTTGTCCAATCTTCATGAAACTTGGTCAGAACGAATGTCTTGATAAAATATCGGACGAGTTCGAAAGTAGGTCAAGTGGGGTTGAAAACTAGGTCACTATGTCAAACACTCTAGAAGTCACATTTTTGTCCAATCTTCATGAAACTTTGTCATAATGATTGTCTTGATAAAATCTCGAACGAGTTTGAAAGTGGGTTATGTGGGGTTAAAACTAGGTCATTAGGTGAAATAGTAGGAAAACCTTGTGAACACTCTAGAGGTCACATTTATAGCCAAATCTTCATGAAAATTGGTCAGAATGATTGTCCTAATAAAATCTTGGACAAGTTTGAAAGTGGGTTACATGTGGTCAAAAAGTAGGTCACAGGGTCATATCTTTGAAAAATCTTGTTTACACTCCAGAGGCCACATTTTTAGCCCAATCTTCCTTTAACTCACTCAGAGTGTTTGTCTTAGTGATATCAAGGTTGAGTGTGATCATGTGTGGGGTGGGAATAAAAAGTAAGTCACTAGGTCAAATCTTAGAAAAAATATTCTAGAGGGCAAATTTTTAGCCCAATCTTTATTGGTCAGAATCATTGTCTTGATAAAGTCAATATTCTAAATCTTTGAAAATCTTGTTGTCTGTAGAACCACTGCTCATGGTCCACTATCAACATTGTTCAAATATTGGCCCTAATGTCAATATTGGCCCTACCCATGGGCTACCCAACAAAAAATCTTAAATCTATGGTAATCAGGTGAGCGATTTAGGGCCATCTCAGCCCTTTTGTTTTAAAGTGCTTTCCTGCCCGATACACATTTAAATGGAACAGCCGTCACCTGGTACACAGCATAAAGGTCTTTCATAACTGTTTGATTGTTTGAGAGTTATATGCTTAATATTTAAATCCCAGTGTCCATGCTCCTACCACTGTGAACTGCAAATTTTGTAGGTCCTGGTCAATGACTGCATTTCAAAACAGCTAGGCTGATTTACTTTTAGAATATCAAACACTTCAGTGGATACTGTACCTGTGATTTGGATCCAAACAATTTGCGATTTTAGAAATCTCTTTATTCTTAGTATATAGAACCAGAGATCCAGATAAGCTGCATACATTTAAACATTTTCAAGAATAGCTCCTTTATTTCTCTACCAAACCCTATACTGCGACCACTCTTTAGAATTGTCTCGAAGAGACGATTCTAAACAGAGGTCACAGTATAGGGTTTGGTGGAGAAATGACGATTTTAGTATTTTGGTAAGCATGTAGCTCTGTAGAACTTTACTACTGCTATGTTTCAGGTGGTTGGCCCATATCCAGTCTTTAAGCTGTATCACAATGGCAAAGCAGTGGATACCTACTCTGGGGAGCGGACTGAGGCAGGCATAAGGGAGTACATGGAAAGGAAAGAGAAAGAACTGCAGCCTAAGAAACCAGACCATGACCATGGTGGAGAGCTATAAACACAGGCAGAAGTCATTGGAAAGAACTCTTTATTTTGTACAGTAAAACCTGTCAAAAGCGACCATTAGGAAGAAGTCTATATCTGAGTATTTTAACCCTTTAATCCCAAAATAAGCCTTTCTATTCCTTTAAAAACAGAGTAGACCCAGATCAGACGGCTCCTGTTTGAGCTACTTGGCCAAGGTCTGTTCTGTTTTCCTATGAAATGATATAGATATTATCTCCAGCTTCTGCCATGGCGAAACATTCCTGTGTCCGTGTGCCATAATGAAAAATAATCTACTTATATATTATTTCTTGCATGAATATTCATGGCATAAAGGGCCAACCCTTTCCTCCATGAATATTCAAGTAAGAAATAATGATGTCATGAATACTAATTAGATAAAGTTGTTGTAATAGCATGTGGACACAGAAAATTTTAGCACCAGCAGACACTATAAAATCATATCTTTATTATATCATTTAAGCAAACAGAATAGACCCTGATCAGATGGCTCCTACAGGAGCTGTCTGATCTGGGTCTACTCTGTTTGCAAAGGTGTATAATAGGTTATTAATGGCATATAGGGTTTAAGGCAGGTGGTAGGTTGACATTAACCTCCACCTGCATTTTAAGACTCCTGTGTTTAATTAGTAAGTGATCCTCTAGCCATTTACTCCATGAATATTCATGTAAAAAATATTGATATAATGAATATATTAAAATCTGAATATTTACTAGGCATTGTGAACAAGGGATTTTTTATGATTGCAGAAACTGATCTATATTATTTCATAAGCAAATAGGACAGACCCTGATCAGACAGCTACTATAGTCTGTCTGTTCTGGGTCTACTATATTTGCAATGTAAAAAGGTGGATATCTGTGTAGTAAATGGTTTAGACAGGTTTTACTGTACAATCATCGATATCATTCTATAGATCTTCATATCATTCACATATGTTATGTTTGGATAAGAGACAACACACAAGTGCCATTTATGTTTCCATTGTCAATGCAGGCTCAACCCTTTATCTTATGAATATTTATTTAAAAAAATATGACATCAGGAATATTAATTAGATTAATGTTTATAAGTGCATATGCACTTATGAATTTTTGGCCATGGCAGAAAATGTAGAATCATATCTATATTATTCCATAAGTAAACAGAGCAGACCCTGATCAGACAAGCGTAGAAAGTGTTGGTATGTGGGAAAGGGCTTACTATTTGCAGTTTTCTCCATAGAAACATGAAAGTTGCTGTGTCACTTTTCCCAGACTGCTCTGTTTATGGAATAATGTAGGCCTGCCTAAAAAGTTTCTGCCATAGCCAAACTTTTGCTGTATTCATGTGCTATTATAAAATATTCATGAAGTAAACGGTTACAGAAATTTGAGGTACTAAGTTGCAGAAATTACCAGTTGTTTCACAACTATCATTGACATGAAATTAACCCTTTGAAAATGGGTCCCAAGTTATAAGGCATTTGCAAGCATTGTTGACCCAGATCAGAAGGCTCTTAGAGGAGCCCTCTGATCAGGATCTGCACTGCTTGTCATTCAGAACTTGTTTCATTAAAGTTCCTTTTTCATAGTAAATGAACTGTTAAGCAGTGATGGAAGATCCCACCTTGAAAAATCAGTATTCCAAGGGTTAGTTCACGTAACTTGCATATTAAATCTGATAGGTGATTTGATATTGAGATTAAATTATGTCATTTCAGTGTTCATGCAATGATCTTAATGGCTTCAGATGTTTATTTTTGTTTCAAATTGTTCTAAAAGGTTAATGCCAAGGTGAACAATGAATGAAATCCTTGTCTTGAGTAGCAGATGAAAACTCAAGTCAAGTCTACTTTCAGATTAGGAAGGTTGCAGCCTTTATTTGGGAAAGCCCCATCTCAGTCAGTGGTCAGTGATTGATTTAGACGCTGCATGTGTTTCTTCTTTTAAATGCATAACCCTTTACTCCATATATACGCCTTGTAAACAGAGTAGACCCAGATCCAGTAGGAGCCATCTGATCAAGATCTGCTCTGTTTGCTTATGGAATTATAGATTTGATTTTACTAGGGCCAACATCTTCCTTGTTCATATGGAATTCTAGATATTAGGATGAATGCATTACATGCATTATTTCTTGCATGAATATTCATGGAGTAAAGGGTTAAGTCAGAGTGACAAGGCACTCAAGCCGTAGAAGGCTATACAGTTTAGAACTTTACATCCCTGGGTTTTGAAAGAGTGATACAGTGATCTGTATTTGAAGGAGCATTTGCCTAGATTAGAATCTTAGGAAATATTTACTTTACTCAGCAATCTGTTTCAAGTATAACAATTTGTCTGTTGACCCTTTACTCCATAGATACACCTTTTTATGCTTTTTTTGCAAGCAGTGCCGACCCATGTCAGACAGCTCCTATAGGAGCTGTCTGATCAGGGTCTGTACTGTGTTCACACGAGAATTTTTCGGCATAAGTTTATCCTTCCTTTCGTAGAAATAGTTGCCAAATTTATACATTTCAAAATTCTATTTGAGATAATAATTATGCAGAGCGGGTAAATAATAAATATTCATGGAGCAAAGGGTAAATCATAATATGATATGCACTGGCAAACAGCTTGTATCACTGAAAGCGACACTGGCTTACACAGTGTAGCACTGCAGCAGACAAGTTTTAACTCTTTGCACGCTAGTGGCGAAACTGTGATTACCCATTCAAACAGTTTGGATCCAGATGAGACGCCGCATAATGCGGCGTCTCATCAGGATCCAAACTGTTTGTCACATTGACCATATTTTTGCAAAGAAATGAGAGAAAAATTATTTTAAGTATTGAAGCAGATGACAATTGTTGCAGACGAAAAATTACTTAGCGTGCAAAGAGTTAACTTCAGGGCAAGAGTTAGAGAGATTAGATTTTGTCTTCAAGGGTATATTGGTGTCCATTTATTTCTCATTTAGAATATTGTTGTTCATATAGAATATTTGTTACATAAATTATTGATGCGGAAGTTATTTTTGCTACTATTTTCTAGACTTGTTTCTTTGTCATTTATTTGGCTATTTCATTAGAGGATTTTTTGAACCAGATTTTATGAAGAAAGATTCTGGTTAACCGTTATTATATTCGGGTGTGTCATTTGGCTGGTGGGCAAGGTGTCAAAGGTCAATATCATGTTGCTAAAATTAGAAAAATGTTTTCTTGACTATAAATTAGGATGTACATATTTTAAACAACTGGTGTGCAGGTACCTTGCAGGAGGAGGTAAGGGCTGGAACTGTATTTTAGGCGTCTATGTCCAAGTGCAAATAGAGAATACCCAGATCAGTCTGATCAGAATCTGCTCAATTTGCATATGAAGTTAAATAGATTTGACTACAGTTGAAGTTATAATAGATCTGACTGCAGTTTCTACTTTCTACCAATACCAAAATTTCTGGTTTTGATGATATAGCCATGTGGCGTGTTGGGTTTTTCTTTGAGATTTTTGTTTAAATAACAAGAAACTTCTTTAAATAGTATCTGTGGTTTAAACTAGATTTTAATGAACCTAGTTGATGTTGATTAGATACTGCACTTGTATTTTTAGTTCAATACTGTGTAAATAATTGAAGCGTCCATTGATCTTTTCCAAACCTGGTCTCAATGTTTGTGAATATATTTGGCAAGCCTGATATATCCAACCTGCTCATTTATAAAGCAGAAATCCACATTTTGTTATGTTGTTTTTACAAGATGATTATTCTTTTCCAGATAGTGTAGACTTTCTATTTAGTGCTATTTTTCCATCGTTCAGACTCCAGTTTATTTCATCTGGATGTTCACTTTTTCCACCATAGCTCTTCATACTGTATACACCCATTTTATGTCTACTGTATTGCCAGTCACCGTAAGTTTCGCCAAATTTAGACAGATAGCCATTTGCCAGTTAAACATCACTTGTTACATTAGCACTTAATAAACAACAACTTTAAGCTATATGCTTGCATTATTAAGGCTCGTAATTGAAACTTAAAGGAAATAAATGATTGTTAGATTAGACTTTAACTGTATCAAATACATTTGAAAGATACCACTTCAATAGTTTGTGAATATGATAAACAAACAAATGGCATAGAACTTTCTAAAATTTTGAATACCATGTTGTTTTAAAAAGTTTCATAAAATGAGCAGTAATTGATAACAAGATTATTATGTGTATGGGGGACAGGAAGGCATTTTAAAAAAAACAGCTATGCATGGGTGGGTTTCACTGCAAAAAAGGTATTATTTAGTTGTGCATTAGTTAAAAAAACTTCTTTGGGTGGGTGGCCGAATTTGAAAGTGCCTCCCTGCACCCCCATATACATTTAAATGGAACAGCCCTTAGGAGTATACAGTATGTCAGTTAGCACTTGTATCAAGCCTTATCCTGTCCTGCAGGTATTTTGTTTTTCAGTACTGGGCAATTTATTTTGGCCCTATACTTTTATTTTTGTGACATTGTAGTATATATAATGCATATACCCATCTAATGTATGAGCAGAGTTCCAGATAAGATGCGTAGATAAAAATATTTTCAAGTATAACTTCATTATTTATCCACCAAACCCTATGTTGTGACCACTCTTTAGAATTGTCCCTTCGAGACGATTCTAAAGAGTGGTCAAAACATAGGGTTTGGTGGAGAAATGACGATTTTAGAATTTGAGTACGCACTGTTATCTATTGCTCTGTAGGAGCATATGATAGTATGTTTAGCCACACTGTTGTAAACTAATATAATCACACTACAGTAAATGTATGAATTGCCTGTATGGTGTTGTATGTTTTGATAACAGAGCATTGTTTTGTCAATACATGTAGTTGTTTATATTTGGAAATATTTTTATTTATGTCAAGTTTACACTGGTTTGTTCCATTACATATATGTATAGACATGTTTGTTTATTGAAAAACCTTCCATGCAGCAGTTTACCCAGGTTGATCAAAGAGCCTATATGTGTTGTCTGTAGTGTTAACACAACTTGTTGAGGGTTTGGAAGTTTTCCATATGAATCTCATAATTACAAGTTACATCTATATCCAGCTGACAACCCATGAAAAGAGTACTGTAAATCGTTGAAGAAGTATTAGTGTGCCATTTCTCATTGTAATATTATAAACATTACTTGTTGGTTGTGTGAATATAGAGAACACGTTTCATGGACTGCCATTTAAAGCTTGTGTTGTAAATGTGCATATCAGTGGATGCAAAGATGCACAATTTCAATTTGTGATATGTCTATATTGTCATGATTTTTTTAAAACACTAAAGATAGTTCATGTTTACCTTTGAAACAGTTTTTATCCAAATAGTATGACTCACTGACAGTGCTTTTTATAAAGAAATGAAAAACTAGATTGTTTTAGAATTGAAACAATTTTGCTAAGGGGAGTCACTAAGAGTGTGGGATGGAATGGTCATAATCAATTCTGTTGAAATACAGTAGTTGGCTAAAGCATTGCTTTGGTGATACTCTCTCCTAAGTTTAATGTCCTGACGAGCAGTTTGTCAAACTATGCAAATTGTTGAGAAAAGATGCTCTGAGCAAACCCATTTTACATAAATGCAATTGAGAAAGCAATAGATTAACCAGTTATTTGTTTAACCCTTTCCCTGTTCAATATTCATGCAAGAAATAATGACACCATGAATACTTACTAGCTGATTTTTATGCCCCCCAACGGCGGGCATATAGTAATCGCATTGTCTGTCCGTCCGTCTCTGTCCTTCCATCTGTCCGTCCCAAATTTCTTGTCCCGTCTATAACTTTTTTATCTGTGAATGGATTTCAAAATACCCTGGCACAAATGTTCACCACACAAAGACGATGTGTTGTATTCAACTCCCTGGTCCATGGGTCAAAGGCCACGGTCATTCCTCAGTGTCAAAGGTCGGGGGCATAGTGTTTCACAAACACTTCTTGTTTATAATGTAAAATGTTCAAGGAAAATGTTTGCTTTTTCAAAAAACTGTAGAACCAGATCTATACAATGTCACGTCATAAGCTGTTTGCAAATGCGTGAAAATGTGTTTGTATGAGGGAAAGGGTTTAACCTAATTAGCAAGGTTAACTATAAAAGTCTGTATCATTATGGGCATGATTGTACTATGCATAAGCAGGACTGTTGATCAGAGGAGTACTGATCTATAACAATCTGTTATTTCTTAACCCTTTCCTTCATATAAACGCATTTTCACGCATTTGCAAACAGAGTAGACCCAGATCAGACGGCTCCCAAAGGATCCATCTGATCAGGGTCTGCTCTGTTTGCTAATGGAATTTGATAGACATGTTTCTTTAGTTTCTGAAATTGCTACAATGTTCTACCTTCCATATTTCATTATAATTATTTTGTCCATGAATATTCAGTAGGTATTGAATTTGTATTAAATATAGAACAGGGAAAGGGTTAATTAACCAAACATCATCTTGTTGCAACTCATTAGTCTCACCTTTTTTATGTGATTCTAATGAGGAAGATGGGTTTGTCAGAGAAATATAATTTTGTTTTATCTTAATTAGATTACACTACTTATCTATATCCCTGATACTACCCTATTCCATTATGTTTATTTTTGCATATAGAAATATTTGTGTTTTGGTGAATAGTAAAGCTTCTTCATTGTGAATGGTAAAGCTTCTTCATTGTAATGTTTCTTTCATATGGTTATATGGATTTTTTGTCATTTTGAATGTTTAATGCTATTACAATTAAATAGACAGAAATTGTCAACATTTGTACTAAACTGTGTAGAAAGAGTTTTGGTCAAGATAAGACACCGGGTACTCGCGTCTCATCAGGATCCAAACTGTTTGACATTAGGTTTATAATGTTGAAATGAAATGAAAGAAAAAGTAATTTTTGAGATTTATAAACAACATCAATTATTGTAGACATTTACATAGCATGCAGAGTAAATACAACTAGAAGAACCTGTTTGTGTAACATTGAAAGTATGCTGCATGTACAATGCCTTAAGAACAGAATATTGTGCAATACAAAGGCTTTTGTTTGTTTCTTGTTGTTTTTGATCAAATCAAGTGTCCTTGTCTTTTAAACCCTTTACTCCATGAATATTCATGTAAGAAACAGTGACATCATGAATATTAATTAGATTTATTGTTATAATAGTACATGGACACATGAATGTTTGCCTATGGCAGAAACTGTAGAATCATATCTATATTATATCATCAGCAAACAGAGCAGACCCTGATCAGACGGCTCCTATAGGAGCTGTCTGATCTGGGTCTACTCTGTTTGCAAAGGCGTATTTATGGAGGGAAGGGTTAATTATATCTTATAATGGCATTATGAAGGTCTGAATGCAATTTACTTGGTGCATATGTGCTATACTTACTGTTTAGGCTCTGTTTATTGTGATACATGTAGTACTATGTTTTTATGCCTCCACATAGTGGTGGCATATAGGGTTGCCCTTGTCTGTACGTAGGCACGTCTGTATGTACGTACGTCCGCACATCTAGAAGAATTTGTCCGGACTTCTTTTTGGAAAGTATTTGTCCAATCCACACCAAACTTTACACACATTTGTGGCCATTATATCTTTGTCAAATTTGATAGCCATGTAAATCGCTTCAGTCGTTTAGGAGTTGCGGCCCTTTATTTGCAAAAATTACTTTAAAAATGGCCTTTTCTGTGACAAAAAGTCTGAAGTGGGGGCATCAGTGTCCTATGGACACATTTCTAGTTAACCCTTTACTTCATAAATACGCCTTTGCAAACAGGGTAGACCCAGATCAGACAGCTCCTTTTAGGAGCCATCTGATCAGGGTCTGCTCTGTTTGCTTATGATATGATAAAGATAAGATTATAGTTTCTTTCTGCCACAGCAAACATTTCCTTTGTTCATTTGCCATTATAACAATTAATCTAATTAATATTCATGTTGTCATTATTTCTTACATGAATATTCATGTCATAGCATGTGGTATTACGCTAGCAGCGAAACTGTGATTACCTGATTACCTTTGTAAACAGTTTGGATCCAGATAGGACAATGAATAATGCAGCGTCTCATCAGGATCCAAACTGTTTGACACTTTGATCATATTTTTGCAATGAAATAAAGACAAAATTTATTTTAAAAATTGAGGCAGATGACAATGTGTTGCAGACGAAAGATTACTTAGTGTACAAAGAATTCTAAAGACATTCACCAGTGTACTCTGCTTTGTTTATAGCTCAGGTTTTATAATGTAAACGTTTCAAGGAAAATTTTACTTGAACGAACAAAAGCTGTAGTATCAGATCTATTATCATGTCTAAAGCAAACGGAGCAGGCCCTGATCAGACGTCTCCTATAGGAACCGTCTGATCTGGGTGCAGTGTTTGCAAATGCATGAAAATGCATTTATATGATGGAAAGGGTTAAAACAGCCCATCAAACTTTATCACTTGTTCACTTCACAGGACTATAACTTACATGTGTCGGTATTACAATTGCAGTAGTACTTACCATGGTTTCACTATCATGTAACATGTGATGTATATATATCATGGGATTCTCTCTTCCATTTTGGTTTTTCAATAGAATATCTATATATTTTCTTTTCAGTAGAATATCTCTATATTTTGTTTGGGATGGTATTATAATTTTCAATAAAAGACTGATATCATGTTTCTGTAGTTGTGATTTTGTACTTTCCAAACCCTACATACATATGCCATCCTTGTAATAATGGTCTGATTATTGGGCATAGTCTCTTGTCAGAACTATAGCAATTTATTTTATAGGAGTGGCGTGCCATCCGTCTGTTAGCAGATTTGTTTCTGCACTACAGCACTACCACACTTTGTCAGACTTTTAAATCATGATTCAGATTGATAACAGAGGGGATGTAAAGTTAAATACAATTTCATTTCTGCAAGATAACTGCTATGCTTTGGCAGATTTCAAATAATTCCGCACCATGGACATACTTTGTGCTCATCCAGATTATTATTATCTGTTAGATCAAGGCAGATATGATACCATGCTTAATGCATTTGTCCATTGATGATTTCTTATCTCAGTATGTCAATGAAAATGTCTGCTTATTAGATTTGGGTATGTTGTTTGATGTGCAGGCTAGTGGGTGTCCAACTTTTGCCAACTTTTGTTTCATGACATGACTTCAGTTACGAATGGCACACTGTGGCTAAACCTGGTATACAGGCATGGACATACAAGTGACTGTCAAACAGCCTGGTGGTGATCAACACCCCTGAGAGTTCTATTTTGTTCTTATTTTTCAATACAGTAAAACCCCTCTAATGCGACCACCAAAAAGGAGTATAATTCTGGGTGGCAGAGGCAGGTGGTAGCTTAATGCAGGACTAAAGTTACGCAGAAAGCTCATAATACATATAGGAGCTTTCTGCATAACTTTCGTCCTGCATTAAGCAACCACCTGCTTATAAATACAGTTTTGATTATTTTTATGTGGTCGCATTAGATGGATTCTACTGTACATTGTATATTCCTCTTCAATGTGAATACACTTGTCCCATCTCGTAGGCAGTTCTGTAATCCCACACAGATAGAAGTCACAACTTTGACCCCGAAACCATTCTTCTACGGCTTCTGTAAAGCCACTTTTTGAAACCATTGTGATAAATAGGGCATTTGCTACCGTGGTTGTTTTTGTATGATGTTACGCGTGTAGCTTAACGCACCCTACAGCCATGTTTGTATTTCAGGTCGATAACGTAAAGTCGCAGCTGTGGCCGTCCATTATATCAACATTGATTACCTTTCTTCTGTGTACATTAAAAAACTACCATGTTTTTGTTTAAGCCATTCCTCCATAGGCTATTTTTAGACCCAATCGCTTTGAATAAATCTATCAAAAAGGAGCATTTACTAGAGAAAAGGAACATGTTAGAATTGTGTAGTACTTAAACCATTGTGATAAATAGAGCATTTGTTCCAATGGTTTCAAGAAGTGATTATTACAGAGGCGTAGAAAGGCGTATTATGGAGGAAAGGGTTAAAGTTATATTTATACCGTAATCAGCGAAGTTGCTCTGTGTATAGTTTTTGACCCTTCCGTCCGTTAGTCAGTCAGTCCGTAGATACATGTAGTTTGTCTTTTTCTTTGACTATTTTTTTTAATTTATGTGATTATTTTGAACAAAAGAATAGTCGCATAACACCCAATCCGTGAGTCCGTGTATTATATTATAAAGTATATTTCAGAGGTATCTGTTCCCATGCATTAGAAGCGATGTCCAGGCATTCATATAACTTCCGTATGTTGGTCTCCTACACACAAAATACCTCGGAACCTAAAGTTTACTAAAACGCGCAAACACACACACACACACACACACACTTGGGGAAAAAACTATATTTCCGGGGTATCGGTCCCCAAACGAGGTTCGGGTATTCTAATACCACTGTATTTGCCATCGTGGTTGTTGTAGGTTAGTCGGAGAGGGGATACGTTTATTTACAGTTTGTCTTTTAGGGTGGGGATGGAATAAGTGTGAGGTCGGGCGCCCCTAAACCGGTTTAAACCCCCAGTGACATTTGTCACTGACCGTTCCAAGGCGGTACTTCGAGCTTCCCCTATTGTTTGTTTGGTGCGTCTCTTTGTGTCTTTTATATACATGTACATTTACTGGGGAGTTTCAGATGCCCTCTATTCGGGGATAACCGTTGCGTATTTAAATATTTGCAACCGTAAATCGGTGGTTTATATGTCGCAAAAGTTTTACATGCGACGCGTTAAAATGACACCATGAATATAAATTTACTTATTTATATATAATAGTATATGAACCAGGATTGTTTTTGCAAGACATGTATGTATATGTCTGGGTTTTGCTGTTACAGAAACTGTAGAATCTGACCTGTGTAATTTCATAAGCAAAAGAGCAGATCCAGATCCGCCGTCTGATCTAGGTCTTCTCTGTTTGCAAGGAAGAAAGAATAATAATGACGATAGTAATAATAATTCTGCTATTTATCATTCATCCATAAATGATTTCTCAAATGAAGGTTCGTATTAATCCTTTAACCTATGCTCTCATATTGACGCCCTTTGATGCCTCTGTAAAAGTCACTTTTTGAAACCATTGAGATAAACAGCTAGAGCAATTGTTCCATAGGAGCAAATGCTCTTACTATCACAAAGATTTCAAAACTACACAATTCTAGATGTTTCTAGTAAATACTCCTTTTCGGTAGATTTATTTACAAAAACATTTTGGCTGTGACAGTAGTCGCTGTATCATATCTATAGTATTCCATAATTAAGTAGAGCAGACACTACAAGAGCCGTCTGATCTGGGACTACTCTGTATGCAAACGCATTAAATCGATGGAGTAGAGGGTTAATATCTGTAAATTCAGTTGGTAACACGACACGTTAAAGGTCAAAGGTAATCCTTTCTGGTTCACAGTTATATTGGCAAACGTATAATCCACACAACAAATTACTTTGTACCTCGTTTAAAATCCGTTAATCTATAAATACTCAAAATTGAGTCAATGCTGTTAAACATGAGTGAATTCAATTACTCAGGTGATAATCACTTGAACGATGCTCGATAATTGATGAGCACTACTCATGAATGAAATGATCACTACTCACAAAGCAGTGAGTACTGCTCATAAAATAGTGAACATTACTCTAAAAAATGTGAACATTACTCACAAAAAGATGAACACTTCTCACCAACACAATAGAAAACGGTAAATTTGCATGTGAGCACTTGTCGAACACAGTGTTTAACTGTGTTTTATAAATGGAATAAATCTGAAAGGAACCTTTCGCCGCCATAACAATGCAACCAATCAGTCAAAGAATTTGAGTAATGGCGATTACTGGATGGAGACTCGATGTTTGATACCGATTATCGGACTGACTCTTTCACAGTTTAATCCTATTTTGTTGTTTATGTTACATATAAAGTGCTGGGGGCTGTTGTAAGCGATACCGAATCCTAAATACCGTTAATCTCTGTTCCCCTTTGTCCATGCGTATTGCTTCTGATAAGTATTCGCTGTTTATACATCTTGATAGAAGCGTCTTTAACCAACCTTACAAACTGAGTAGATCCAGATCACACGCTCCTGTTGGACTTTTCTGATCAGGGTCTGTCCTGCTTTCTAATGGAATAATATTCTAGATATGATTATAAAGTTTCTGCCACGGCCAAACACTCATGTGCTTATATGAAATATATAAAATCAGCTAGCTAGTTCATGTACACATCAACACATGTAGTCATTATTTCTTACATGGATATTCATGAAGTAAAGGATTGAAAATGGATTCGTACTTTTGTTTGACAAAATTGACGATCTATTAGTATAACATAAAATTAAACTATTTTGTGACCATAAAGTGCTGTAGTAAACATCCATTTTCTTTTTAATGACACATATATATGTTTTTAATAAATGTGACAGTTCTGTAAATACATGTATACGTAACTGAAACCAAGGTTATTTTTAAATTTCTTAATTAAATCAATAAAAACGTGTGACAGAGGCGTGCTATGTTTTTAAGTATATTTTTCAAAACTTTGTTAGTTTTATATTAAGTCATTAAGCATGAAGTTCGATTTAATGGACGTGAAAAAATGGTTTTACGAGGAGCGTTTGAAAAGTAGTGGCAACAGTGGTGGCCTCCCTCAATTTCCAAGAAATGACTGTGTGAGACCTCTAAAGTAGTCTCCACTTGACTGTACACCCTTTTCCAGGCGAAAAGGCCACTCTGAAAGTGCATTTTGGAAGAGATCTTTAGGTATACTGTTTATACAATTGTTTAGGGCGCTCCCAATTATGCTGCACGTTTCAAAGCGATGCCCTCTTAAGCATGATTTAATGTATGAGTTCGATCAACCAAAAGCCACGAAGGGGAGATCAGGGCTATATGGTGGGCGTGGTACAACCTATATGTGGTTCTCCTTGAGGTATTCCTGTACTACAGTTGAACGATGGGCCAGTGCGTTTTCATGTAGCAGCTTAATGCCGCACACCCCTGACCTTGGGCGGTTAGATGTGGTCGAGAACAGCAGAGAGGAAATTTTCTTTGTAAAATGTACCAACAATACTAAATAGTGTGGACTTTAGCCACAATCATTCCATCTGAGTAAAAAAAACAGTGCTGCGCATACATTACCCCCTGCATGGAAGCGCGGTGTCCCTATACGATGTGTACCAGCTTTAATTTCGGATGCGCTGATGTCAAGCAGTCCGCATATCTTACAATACGTCCTCTGCTCTTCTCGAAAATTGCAGCTAGATTGAGCCCCCCCCCCCCCCCGCCAGTGGGCCTATGATATACCGCATGCGTTTCAACTTCATATGAATGCATGTAAATGTAGTGCAATTTCCCATCAGTTGAACAGAAAAGATCAACACTCTTCCTGTTGATATGCCATACCTGTGATTGCACGTGCAACTGGTGTAAATACTGGACTGTTGCCACTGTATTTGTAGGCTACTTTTCAAATGGTCCTCGTACTAGTAGGCTATTTATCACTACCAGTGGAAAAGGGTAGACCAATTTAGAACTATGGCCTGAGTGTTTTCCCACAGGAGTCTGAAGTGTGCATTGACCCCAAAATGGCACACCTGTGTAAAAAAAACATTTTGGGTCGAAGTCATTGATTACATGAGAATATATGTAATCAATGACTTCAACCCAGAATGGATTTTTTTACACAGGTGTGCCATTTTGGGGTCCAGGCACACTTCAGATCCCTGTGTGTTTTCCTACTTACCAGAGACATATATCGGCTACGCCATCCAAATCGGCGATTTAGACCACGCCACCGGTAGTATAACTTACGAATATTTAAGTATTACGCGACCCGGAAGAAAACAACGAAAATAAACATGATTAAGAATCACAAACTTCTAACGTTTCAACATTCTAGTAATTTCTAAAAAAAACGTGTATACTAATGTTTTTCATGCAAATTGAAGTAGTAACAGTACCATTCTTTTCGCGATCTGTAACATTAGATCTAAAGGACAAAGCGTGCAGAGAGTTTAAAAAGCAGAATTTGAAAGTGAGTGTATGCTGGATACAAATTCACCTTTTATTTAACCTTTTGCACGCGATTACCCATGCAAACAGTTTGGACCCAGTTGAGACGCCGCATAATGCTATTTTTAAAAATACGAGCGTGGTCACACCAGTTTTCGAAGGTTTTCTTCTTCTTTGCGATTACTACACTCCCTCATTACATTGAGGATTACACTATAGATGTGTAGGTGACGGGGACCGCTATTTTCCGACGGTTTTTCGTGAATGTTGTGACATATCCCATACGTAGGTGGTAAATCGGCATCTGATATTTGGAATAAAGTAGTTCCTAAAAAATACATTGCTTTTAAAGATTTAGCACTGGAATATTATTAAAATGGTATTAGTTTTAAAACATTTACATAGTCTCAATTGAATTCATAATAAATGTAATGCTTTATTAAAATCTGTAATTCAATTTTTAAACAGTAACAAGTAACGTCGTACCATAACCCATTCGAACTGTTCGATTTTATACTTCGTATTTTAAAATTTGTGTTGCCATTTCATTAAAGTACTGATTTATCGTTTTCATACGGTGTCAGCTAAAGTTTATACGAGTACTGCTATGAATAAACAAACATACGTTATCTGTATGTCATAAGCATTTAGCTTGAAACTGTTTTTGAATCCTGCCAGACAATACATACGTTTACTGTATGTCAACATTTGTCAGCTTACATCACACACGAAGTACTGATCTGGTGCCACATACATTAATTTTACTGTCATCTCATCATTCATCGGCGCTATATGACCTATTCAGTGTCGCAGTGTCGTAAAACCCAACTCACTCACTCACTCACATTTACTGTATGTCTTGAGGATTTATCTAAATCACTTGATAAGTCCTAACGTATATTATATGTCAAAACTCATCTGACGCTGCAGACTTTTACCGTATGTCATAATAAATTACCTAGAAACACTTAAGTTAACTGCATGTCATACCTTTTCTACTAAAACACGTATGGATTACTGTTAAGAAGAGACATACGTTAAATGTATGCAATCAATTTCAGCTGCAAACACTGATTAAATCCAATCAGAGGAGATCTACATTTACTGTATGCTATACGTTTTGTACTAACACACATGTTAAAGGATAATAAGAGACATACGTTAACTGTATATCATAAGCTTAAGCTAAAATCACTTGTTTAGTTCTACCAACTGAGACATATATGTTTACTGTTTGGGTTTAAAAGGCTTGTGGATACATAGAGACATACGTTAACTGTATGTCATAAGTTTCAAGCTGCAATAAAAGTCCTTTCAGAGAGATCTCGACATACGTTTACTGTACATGTCTCATGTGTTCTGCTATAACACCTGAGATACATGTGTTGTCTTATGTCACAAGTTTTAAGCTACACACACTTCTTAAGTCCAGTCAGAGGATACTCACGTTTACTGTATGTCATACGATTTAAGCTACAACGTCCTGTCAGAGACGACATACGCGTTTACTGCTTTTCATAATTTGCCTGCTATAACACGTGAGGATTATGAATAATAAGAGACAAACGAACCTGATGTCATAATTTATCTGCTAAAACATGTGTGGAGTGCCACTTAGAAGAGACACACGTTAACACTGGTTAATTCCTACCACAGAAGACCTACGTTCACTGTATGTCATACATTTTCTAATAAAATACCTGTGGAGTACCGATAAGGAAAGACATGCATTAAAAGTATGTCATAAGTTTGAAGCTACAAAAACTAATAAAACCCGATCATTGGAGACCTATGTCTACTTTTTGTCATTTTTTTCTAATAAAATACGTTTTGAGAGCTGATAATAAGAGACATACGTTTTCTGTATGTCATAAGTTTTAAGCTACATGCACGCGTTAAGTACTATTAGAGGAGACATACCTTTACTGTATGTCATAATCAGTCAGCAAAACATGCATGGGCTACCTATAAAAAGAGACACACGTTATCTGTATGTCATACTTTGTCTGCTAAAACATGTGTGGATCTAGCGCCACTTAGAAGAGACATACGTTAAATGTATGTCATAAGGTTTAAGCTACAAACACTAATACAAAGTTATCATAAGAGACCTTATTGTGCTTAAAAATGCGTGTCGTGCCGGTTATAAGAGTCATACGTTAACTTATGTCATTTTGTTCTGTTATAACACGTGGCGAGTACGAATAGTAACAGACAAACGTTAACTGTATGTCATGTATCATGAGACCCACGTTAAATCAAAGACCTATGATAACACACAGATAAGAAACTTAGACAAATCTCTCCAAGTCTCGCGGCAAATGAACCAAATCACGCAAAGTCACGTTTGCAAATATCTCTAGTTGTAAGAAAGGCTCATGAAATATAAACATATCATTGTGTAGAACAATTATTCAGCTACAATATGGTACCTTGATTGTTAAAATCGGTCCACAAACAAAAATGTTTTGTGCAAAGACCCAACCCACCTGTCTGAATTGCAATCTACTTATTTTGATGAAAATTACCTAAGTTTGCAATTAAAAATCAAGATTTCTAAAGATTTGCATACTTTCTTCAAAATAATATGGTATAATTTAATTGGAAAACGATTATAAATACTATTAATACAATTTTTATCACAGATAAAACTTCAGGTTTTCAGTAGTTTATAAAATATAAGAGTTTGCCACGTGCTGAAATAAGGTATGATTTTAGCGTGTACAAAATCAAACAAAGTCACGTTTGCAAATATCTCGGATGGTAAGAAAGACTAGGGAAATATAAGCATATCATTGTGTAGTGCAACTATAAAGCTACAATATGATACCTGGATTGTTAAAATCTGTTCACAAACAAAAAAGTTTTATGCAAAGAACCAAACCACCTATCAGAATAAAGTTTTCCTAGTGTTATACAGTAGTTTCTTATCTATGTGTTATCATAGGTCTTTGGTTAAATGTATGTCATACTTTTCCACTATAACATATTGTTCTGCTATAACACTTGGCAAGTACCAATACTAAGAGACAAACACTAGCTGTATACCAAACGGTATTGCAGTAACTTTATGTAATTGGTTTAATTTGTAAACATAGATGAAGTTCTATCTCGGGAGACATACGTTAACTGTATGTCATATTTTTGTATGATAAAACACTTGTGGAGTAAGGATAAGAGATATACATTAAGTGTATATCATAACATTTAAGCTACACACACTAATAAAATCATATAATAGGAGACCTACGTTAAGTGTATGTCATACTTGTACTAAACAATGTGTTGAAAGCTTATAATAAGAGATTATTTTTCTGCTATAACATGTTTTGAGAACGTTTAATAAGAGGATTGCAGTAACTTTATGTAATTGGTTTAATCTGTAATTATAGATGAAGTCCTATCTCGGCAGACATACGTTAACTGTATGTCATATTTATTTCTATTAAAACACTTGTGGAGTAAGGAGAAGAGAATACGTTAAGTGTATGTCATAACATTTAAGCTACACACACTTATAAAATCATATAATAGGAGACCTACGTTAAGTGTATGTCATGCTTGTAAAAGTAGGTCATATAGCGTATGAATACATAAATACGTATTCTGTATGTCATTCACTACGAAAAACCGTCGGAAAATAGTATCCCCCGTAGGTGACGGGTCAAAACGGCCCAATTCCAAAACGGCCCGGTCCAAAACGGCCCGGTTTGCCCGGGTCAAAACGGCCTAATTTTTAGGATAGTTGATTTATATTCTTTTGGTATGGCTATATAAATATCATTGTTATTTGTGTGCGGAACACCCATATATATCGTCTATGATGTTGAATAGGGTCTGCACTAACACAGTATAAACACGTTTTTTAATGTATGTAATTTAAACTCTTAAACAAGCGTTAGCTTAATGCAGGTTTGAAGTCGTGCAGAAATCTCCTCTCCTCTATGAGTTTTATGGATGACTCAGATCGTGCATTAAGCAACCACTTGTATTAGAGGTCTTACTGTATACATGTAGAGTAAACATCGGAGGTATGATGCATAATTTTTTGAACCGTGCTTTTACCAGTTTGCCTTAACTCTATTGTTTAAAATTAGTCAGTTCATACCGAACAATTATCAGTTTCGGGTTTGATACTTAATTATCTATTCATGAATGTCGAGGCAAGTAATTAATAAACTAATCTGGATTTAAGCTAAAAGGGACACGCCTTTAATATAAACAGCATATAGCATATAGTCCTGTTCAAAGACGGTGTCATTATCGAGTTAAATTCTACAGGATTTCAAATATACATGCATAACACTTTTAATTACCCGTATCTGGTTACAACACATCTATCAAACATTATAATTTGTGTAACACTTTTAAATGTGTTTGTTGAAAATATCATTATTATATCAAAATGAAAACGAACGTATAAAAAAACTTTTTTTTCACACACTTAATTTATATTAATTATCACTAACCAAAAAAATGGGCCGTTTTGACTCTGTATAATTTGGTCTGGGGGATAAAGTGGGCCGTTTTGGACCGGGCCATTATGGACCGGGCCGTTTTGGAAGTGGGCCGTTTTGACCCGCATTCGATGTGTAGTGACGAGATCGACTACAATTAGATATATAGTAAACCAATTGGAGAGTTCACCTAGAAAGCAATAATTGTGATTGTATTTCGCACCTGTGGTACAGATATGCCTAACATGACAGACTTGTAAAGGTTGTTTGTAACAAGATTAAATTGCTTTGTGGTATTGTTTTCCAGATCAAGATGACCGATTTTGATCAATCAGTGTAGCCCCTGTATGATCACTACTGTCCATTTCAATTTACTTTGTCAGTCACTGAATTTTAGTCGATATGCTTTTCATTTTGAGTCAGACTGACCTTAACTATACTTCATTTGATCGCATCGTTTTTCAGGAACTCCCATGCTAAATATCCCTCAATATCATGCAGTAAAAAGGAATAAAATGCTGAAAATGCATTTTCTACATGCTAATTCGATCAGCTGTTTCTTTGCAAATGGTCGCCGTATGTATGGATCGTGGAGCGTATCATTTTTCAACAGGGATGAATTGCATACTGATATGAAACAAATGACGTAATTTTGTGTATGACGTCAACTTTTAAGAGCTATAATTACCCTTAGTTAAAATCGAACGTTCCACTCGACGTCAATCTTCCGCCATTTGCAATTTGAAATGAACGCGTTTACAATGGGAAAACATTGTTTTTATGCATGAAATCTTTATTTAAAGATGGATTCAAGGGAAACTCAGGCACAGATCTCGAGTTCCTGAAAAACGATGACACAAGTGGTTTAAATTTGATCTTGATCTGGTAAGAAATGAAAAAAAATCTCGATTCAAATTCAGTGACAAAGTAAATTGAAATGGACAGTACATTGAATTTGACAGAAGATAATTAATTTATATATATAAGGAGCGATAATTATACTACCATTTACCAATAGTTATGCAGAAAATAAGAATGTCATACACATGGATCAAATTATAATATGAGTCTTACATCTAGTCAGATGATCTGGATCCGATCAGTGTATCCCCTTTGGAATTAAGCTTTGAAACTTAGAACACTTGTTCACCACCATAAACTTTATCTGTAGGTAAGAGTACATAACTCTGTCAAGCATTTTGACAGAATTATGGCCCTTTTTAACTTAGAATTTTTGGTTAAGGTTTTTGTTAAAGTCCACTTATCTACATAACCCTTTGAGATAAAGCTTTTAAAACTTGGAACATTTGTTCACCATCACAAACCTTATCTGTAGGCAAGAGTACATAACTTTGTCAAGCATTTTGACAGAATTGTGGCCCTTTTTAGCTTAGAATTTTTGGTTACGGTTTTTGTTAAAGTCCACTTTTTGCCTCTTACCTTTGGAATAAAGCTTTGAAACTTGGAACACTTGTTCACCACCACAATCTTCATCTGTAGGCAAGAGTACATAACTCTGTCAAGCAATTTGACAGCATTATGCCTTTATGGCCCTTTTTAACTTAGAACTTTTGGTTAAGGTTTTTTTTTAAAGTCCACTTATTTACATAACCCTTTGAGATAAAGCTTTGAGACTTGGAACACTTGTTCACCACCTCAAGCTTCATATGTAGGCAAGAGTACATTACTCTGTCAAGCCTTTTAACAGAAATTATTGCCCTTTTTTACTTAATTTTTTCTCTTTCATTAAAGAGTTCAAAGAGATCCTACATCCTGAATACTATTAAAGATATTTTACTGAGACTGATTACTTGCTTCTAGTATCATTGGACACTATTTTAGTCCACTATCAAGCATTTTTACACTAACAATTCTGAGAATAGTCGAGCGCGCTGTCCTGTGACAGCTCTTGTTATAGTAGGCACATGAACAAAAGAATTATTGGCCATGTTAGACTCGGGTCTATGTTATTTCATAAGTAACTGAGCTGAGCCTGATCAGATGGCTTCTGCCCTAACAGTCTTATCTGGTTCTTCTCTGTTGTAAAGGCATTTCTAAAACCCTTTCCCTCATATAAACATGTTTTTATGCCTTTGTAAACAGGATATACTCAGATCAGCTGGCTGTTATAGGAGGCATCTGGTCAGTGTTTGCTCTGCTTGTTTATACATGTAGTATAATACAGATTTGATTCTACCATTTCTGCTTGAGCCAAAATGTCCTGTGATCAAAATGACAATCTAAAAAATAATCTTATTAATATTAATGATGTCATTATTTCTTACATGAATATTCAACAGGGAAAGGGTTAAGAGGATTTTCATCCAATCAAACGTATGAGAGTAGATAATAATCACAAATTTTATTTGATTTTATACAAATGTTTCAGCTTTTGCTCTTTGTTATAAACAGCAAGAAAAAGTTCTGAAATAGTAATACAGTAAACGGAGAGTAAAAATATAGCTTGATGTTGGTCAATGTTATATTGGATGTTATCCTTTAATTTTCCACTTAATTAATTCATCAAACTTTCTGGTAAAATTGCAGTAAATCTGATCATGGAGATGCAGCCAGAGGCCTGTAGTGATGGGTCAAGGTCAAGACAACAGAGGTCAAGGCCATCAAGACCACGTCCACCAGCAGCAGTATCAAGAATCGCTGATCTTTCTTCCATGCAGCAGTGTCATGATGAAGCTTATCGTCTTATTGAACAAGGACTTGGCTCTGATGAACAGGGAAGGGCAGAGGAGGCCAGGGCATTCTATGAGAGTGGCATGCATGAAGTAAACAAAGGTCTGGCAGCAGACTGTGAAAACATGTCAGGAACTGTAGATGATAAAAACATGGCTAAGTCAATACAACAAAAAATGAATAAGACCAAATTGCAGATAGAATACAGACTTCAAGCCTTGAAGGACATGCACAGGGCTCCTCCTTCAGCCCCACAGAGCATGGAAGTTGATGAACCCCCCAGTTATGAAATGACCATGGCAAATGGATCTTCCATGTCTAATGCTGAATTTGCTGCACTTGGTGACAGCATAATGACTGAAGACACTGCAAATGGAGACAGTTTAGTGGCAAATGCAACGGAGATATTCTCAATATCAGATGGTGTGCAAATATTTTATATAACACCTGAAGGTTATGTGAGTGCTCCATCTTATCCAACGTCCTTGAAAATTTTCAAATTTAAAGAACAGCAGCCAGGAGTATCATCTGTGTCCCAGCCACCTGCATTTTTACAAGTAGGAGACTGGATCTACCCGCTACAGCCTGGGGCCTCACCTGCCCTCCAGTCTACATATGGAGCCTATCTCTTTCCTGATGTTGCTACCGCAACACAAGGTAAACAATATAGACCAATGCTCAGTATTATGCAGATCTACAGATAAGGGTACATACCCAAATACTAAAATCGCCATTTCTCCACCAAACCCTATACTGTGACCACTCTTTAGAATCGTCTCGAAGAGATGATTCTTAAGAGTGGTCACAGTACAGGGTTTGGTAGAGAGATAAAGGAGTTCTTCTTGAAAATGTTTCAATTTACGCATCTTACATGTACATGTATCTGGAGCTCTAATATTATGGCACAGGCCTGGCAAGGTATTTGAGACAGTGTCATTTGTCAAGTTTTGTTAGTTTCTTCTATATATTGCATGTACAAATGTACATGTAGCTTCTTTTCACCAAATGAGAACTCATATGTAGACATAAAGCCATGAACAAAAAAATCAGTTAGTTATACATGTATACATGTTTATACTTATTTATTGGTTTTGTAATGTACAAACACTTAATAAGTCATTATAGGAAGTGAGTAGGTTTGAATAATGCTTGTGTAAGGATGAAAAAAATCTTTTTTTTAATGGACTTTTGTATTTGCTTGTTGTAAAACATGGATTTTATGTTTTATCCATCAGGTGCTTCAGTTGGGCTCATGATCCCTGATACAGCTTCTAGAGAACAGAGACAAAAATTTGAGGAGCTAATGCAGTCACTTACAGTGATGTGCCATGAAGAGGCATTACCTACAAGTGTTGAGGCTACAGGGGAAGTAACTCCTGAGGCTGGAAGGGAGCAAGAACCAACCACAGACCAAGGGGAGACATTGACAACCAGTGGAAAAATCTCTAAAGGCCTCATTACTGGTACTCATGAGTGCAGAAACAAACATTTGAATGATAAAAACCTAATATTGATAATTACTTGTGAATAATTTCAGTGTAGGAATATTCGTCAAGTCATATTTAAAAAGATTTATGTTTAACCCATTCCCACTTAACCCTTTCCTCCATAAATATGCCTTTCTACGCCTCAGTAAAAGTCACTTTTTGAAGCCATTGTGATAAATAGAACATTTGCTCCATATGCTCTATTTATCACAATGGCTTCAAAACTACACAATTCTAAAATGTTCCTTTTCTCTATTTAATGCTACTTTTCGGTAGATTCATACAAAAAGGTTGGGTCTAAAAATAGCCTATGGAGGAATTGGTTAAAGAAGCCTTTGATGCATTGGCAAACAGAGAAGACACAGGGTCTGCTATATTTGCTAATGTTGTTTGATAGATATCTCCACAGTTCCTTCTTTGGCCAAAGGAATCTCCTGTCCATGTTCATTATAAAGTTCTATCAATGAAATGTTGAATAATGTTCAAGTGGGAATGGGTAATTAAGACATGTTTAACCCATTACCTCACAGGCTATTTTTAGATACATCCTCTTTGTATAAATCTACCAAAAAGGAGCATTAACTAGAGAAAAGGAATTTTTCAGAATGTTGTAGTTTGAAACCATTGTGATAAATAGAGCATTTGCTCCTATAGGAGCAAATGCTCTATTTGTGATAAATAGAGCATTTGCTCCTATAGGAGCAAATGCTCTATTTATCACAAATGTTTCACAAAATGACTTTTACAGAGTCGTCAAAAGTCGTCAATATGAGGGAATGGGTTAATGCATTTCATTTCACAGAGAACAAAGTAAACACTTCTTTCTATTGAATTTCTGCAAATAACCTGACTGGTATGAGGAAAATGTATTATAGAATAATATAATGTAACACTGCTATAGATTTTTCTGACAGTTCCTTTTAGGTGTGTTTCAGAGCAAGATGATTATATCTGAAGTTTAATTTTTACGAACCATGTCAGATATCACATTCAAATTCAATACTACCATCAGAGCAAGCAACAGTTTGAAATACAGGAATAAACATAAACACTTATAAATTTGCAGTATTTCTTAGGCACTTCCATTATGTTTTAACCATTTACTTCTTGAATATTTACGTAAGAAAACATTTTTAAGTATTAAATCAATCCCTCAAAGGGCCGACCTCTTTGAATAAATCTATCGAAATAGAGAATTTACTAGAGAAAAGGAAAAAATGTGAAGTTTTGAAACCATTGTGATAAATAGAGTCAATATGAGGGAATGGGTTAATTAACTGAATTTTTATTATTGCATATGATCAAGGGGATCTTAAGCACAGGAAAAAGCTGTAGAATCAGATCTACCCGGTATATTATTTCATGAGTAAAAGAGCGGACCCTGATCAGGCAGCTCCTATGTAAAGGCATAAAAATGAAGTAAAGCGTTAGCCCTTTCCCTTTGAATATTCATGAAAGAGACAATGGCATCATGAATATTTATTAGTTGTAAATCAGTCATGTACACTGGAGTTTTTGGTATTGATAGAAACTGTAGAGTAAAATGCAAATAGGTTAGAATTTCATAAGCAAACAGAGCAGACCCTGATCAGATGGCTCCTATAGGAGTTATCTGATCTAGGTCTACTCTGTTTGCAAAAGTGTGGAAAGCATTTATATAGGGAAATGGTTGTCATGGATTTATGGCACTATCTGCAACATTTTGATGTGATAGAATTGAATAAAGCCATTGTGGGTTATTATATACAGTTGAACTTCGATATCTCAAACTCGGATAACTCAAACTTCGGGATAACTCCGAGTTAAAGTTCGGTACGTCCAAAACATAATTGCTCTAAAATGTATCACTGCACATATCTAGAAACATATGTGACAGCTTAATGCAGGTCTAAAGTAATGCTGAAAACTCCTACAGGAGCTTTCAGCATTACTTTAGACCTGCATTAAGCTGTGAACTTGAAAAATTTCTAAGGTTGAAATAGGATAACTCAAACTTCTGTTATCTCAAACTAATTTTTATAGTCACATGAAATTCGATATATCAAAGTTCAACTGTACACATATATTGCAGTGAAAAGTTTGACCATATAAACTTTAAATGCTTTTAATTTCAGCGGCTGAGTACCTGTCATGGGGAGTGGGTAAGGGAGCCGAGAAAGCTGGGGAGTTAATTTCATATGGATCTACAAAACTTAGGGCCAGACTTCAGCAAGATGCCCCTAGACCTGTTGACCCAAAGGTGCAAAAAGGTGTTCAATATGTGCGAGTTGGCTCTCATGCTGCTGTGAAGGTCAGCGCTTACATTAGTAAGTACCTGAGGCTTGTCTTACAAATGATACATGTAGTTCACTAGAAAATGTCTTAACACTTTCCTTCATACAATTGCCTTTTCATGTATTTGCAAACAGAGTAGACCCAGATCCGATGGATCCTATACAAGTTGTCTGATCAGGGTCTGCTTTGTTTGCTTTTGACATGAGATAGATCTGATTCTAGAGTTTTGTAGCCAAATATTCCCTTGAAAAGTTTATGTTATAGAAATTGAGCTAATTGATATTCATGTTGTCATTGAGCTAATTAATATTCATGTTGTCACGATGTTTTACATGAATACTGGGCAGGGGGGGGGGGGGTTTAACCCTTTCCCTGTTCTATATTTAGTTCAAATTTCAGTACATACTGAATATTCATGGACAAAATAGTTATAACGAAATATGGAAGGTGGAACATTGTAGCCATTTTTGAAAGTAAAGAAACAATCTCTCAAATTCCACTAGCAAACAGAGCAGACCCTGATCAGACGGCTCCTATAGGAGCCATCTGATCTAAGTCTACTCTGTTTGCAAATACGTGGAAACAGGTTTATACGATGGAAAGAGTTAAGTGGTCATTTATGGATTGAACATAGGAGTCCTAAAATGCAGGTGGTTGCTTAACCCTTTCCCTCATACAAACATGTTTTCACACATCTGCAAACAGAGTAGACCCAGATCAGATGGCTCCTAGAGGAGCCGTCTGATCAGGGTCTGCTCTGTTTGCTAATAGAATTTGAAAGATATATTTCTATACTTTCTAAAATAGCAACAAAGCTCCACCTTCAATGTTTCATTATGGCTATTTTGTCAATGAATATGCAGTAGGTATTGAAGTTTGTAATAAACATAGAACAGGGAAAGGGTTAATAAAGTGTTAAAGTCAATCCAGAAGTAGACTTCTATAGTCATTGATCCCTTAACCCTTTACTCCATAAATACACCATTTAATGCCTCTGTAAACAGATTACACCCTGATCAGATGGCTTCTATTGATACCTTGGGGCTGGAAGCTCGAGAATGTTACATAATTACCAGATTGATAGATGCTTGAAACTACAGTAAACTCTGCTTGTAATGATACTCACAGGACCTTGAAATAGACTGAATATTATAATAATATTATAATATATTAATAGACTGTTATATCTGAATATTATCACAAGCATTAAGATCCTGCAAAACTGGTTACTATATAGTCATGAATAATCATTGGATTTACCAGTCAGGCATGTGAAAGAAGAAAGATAATCTGTTAACCCTTTCCCTATTCTATGTTTATATCAAATTTCAGTAACTAATGAATATTCATGAACAAAATACAAATGTAGTTATAATGAAATATGGAAGTTGGAACATTGTAGCCATTTTGGAAAGTAAAGAAAAAGATGTATTAACCCTTCGCTTGCTGAATTTTAAAATACAGTTCTCCTTCTTTACCCATGCCCTGTTGTATAATTACATATACCTTCACTGTGTACAAGTATTTCGCTGTGCAATCACTGCTGTGGAGTGCATTGGTTGCACAATCAACTTGTAAATAGTGCAGACCCTGATGAGACAGCTCCTGCAGGAGCTGTCTCATCTGGGTCTTCACTATTTACAGGTACGTATATTGACGTGAATAGCAAGCGTAGGGTTAAATTCCAATAGCAAACAGAGCAGATCCTGATCAGACGACTCCTATAGGAGCCGTCTGAACTGGGTCTACTGTGTTTGCAAATGCGTGAAAACATGTTTATATGGGGGAAAGGGTTAACGGTGTTGATTCAATTTAAGTTAATCATAAGCCAATACACTTTTAACTATTTACATTTTCTAGTATTGCAATGCAGAGTGGTTATTTAAATTTAAGAAGTTTCATATACTTTTTATTTTCTTAGTTACCAAGCTTGGTCAGGCAACAATGGCATTGGCTAAAGAAGCAGCTCCCCATATTGTCAAGCATGGTGAGAAGCTGGTTCCCAAGTCAATGAAACCTACAAGTTCAGAGGGCAAGTCAAAGATGGATGGAGTGGTAGAGGTAGCCGCCTCAGGTCTACAAGGTATTCACATTGTCTGTCATGTTAGTCAGCTGTGTCCAGGGTTATAGATAACAGGAGGTTTTCGAAAATATCAGTAAAACACTTTCTATAACTCTTGGCTGAGAAATTAGATAAAGTAAACCCCCTCTAAAGTGGAATTCTAGTTGAATTTTTTTTAGATACTTTTAGGCAGATGGCTGCTTAATGCAGGGTGAGAGAGGAGCTTTCTGTATGACTTTCACCCTGCATTAAGCTGTCATCTGTCTCCAAGACCAATATTTATACTGGTCCAGTTTAGAGGGGTTCTACTGTTTATAAATATTTACTCTTTCTTATCTTCATCTCATGCTGTACCATTGGAAAAAGTGCACATGGATATTGCAGAAATTATAGACTCAGATCAGTTTCACTCAGACTCAGATCCTTACTTTTTACTTTGCAACAGAATGCTAGGGGAAATTCCCATACAAGTACAAGTAACATTACCTCATTTGACACAAAGAATATAATTTTCATCTATTCATATCAGTTTTCTTCAATATTAAAATTAGGGATGAGAATGACTACCAAAATCAATACTTGAGTACTCGGTCAGTCTTTCAATCAAGTAGTCGGGTACTTGGAAGTTGTACTGAATTTGTTTCGGACCTCAAACATTTGCCCATTGAATGCCCTTTGCACTGCTTATCTACATTTTTGCCTGTTTAACCCTTTCCCTGTTCTATATTTTTTCCAAATTTCAATACTTACCGGTACTGAATATTCATGGACAAAATAGTTATAACGAAATATGGAAGGTGAAACATTGTAGCCATTTTAGAAAATAAAGAATCAGATCTTTCAAATTCCGTTAGCAAACAGAGCAGACCCTGATCAGACAGCTCCTATAGGAGCCATCTGATCTGGGTCAACTCTGCTTGCAAATGCGTTTAAATGCTTTATATGAGGGAAAGGGATAAATGGTCTAATGCATCTGTTTGCTGTTTTAACAAGAATGTTTTGATTTCATTTGATTTATACAGGTTTTAGTACAGTGTACCTGGGACTTGAAAGTGCAGCCAAAGCTCTGGGGAAAAGTTTGGCCAATGAGACTGTGAATGTTGTCAGTCATAAGTAAGTACACATGTATGTGTGAATGTTGTCAGTCATTAGTATACTGGAATTACCCTGTTGGACGGTCGGGCAGTCCGTATGTCCTCATTTAAACATGGGTAGTTGGTGTCTTAAACTCCTCCTTCAATTTGACAGTTATAGAATTTCTATTTGGGATACATAATAACCACGAAGAGTAGATGTGCAAGATGCAATATTCATGTATTATGGGCAGGGCATTGCAGAATTATCACCTCTTGAACCTTTTTTATACGCCCACCTAAAAAAGGTGGTCGTATATTGTCGTGGCCCTGTCCGTCCGTCCATTCGTTCGTTCGTTCGTCAACATTTTGTTTGTCCGCAGTTTTCTGGGAAAACTATTTGACAGATCTTAATGAAACTTCACACAAATGTTTAATGCATCAAGATCTGAAACTAAGTTGATTCTGAGGTTCATTTGATTTTTCATTTCAGAGTTATGGCCCTTGTCCTAAAAAATATGCAAATAGTTTGTCCGCTGTTTTCTAGGAAAACTATTTGAGAGATATTGATGAAACTTCACACAAATGTTTAATGCATCAAGATCTGATGCTGAGTCGATTCTGAGGTTCATTTGATTTGTCGTTTCGGAGTTATGGCCCTTGTATTTTAAGAATAATGCAAATACATGCAAATAGTTTGTCCGCTGTTTTCTGGGAAAACTGTTTGAGAGATATTAATGAAACTTCACACAAATGTTTAATGCATCAATATCTGAAGCTGAGTCGATTCTGAGGTTCATTTGATTTTTCGTTTCAGAGTTATGGCCCTTTTACTTAAAATATAATGCAAATACATGCAAATAGTTTGTCCGCTGTTTTCTGGGAAAACTATTTGACAGATATTAATGAAACTTCACACAAATGTTTAATGCATCAAGATCTGAAACTGAGTCAATTCTTAGGTTCATTTGATTTGTCATTTCAGAGTTATGGCCCTTGTCCTTAAAAAATATGCAAATAGTTTGTCCGCTGTTTTCTGGGAAAACTATTTGAGAGATATTAATGAAACTTCACACAAATGTTTAACTTCACACAAATGTTTAATGCATCAAGATCTGAAACTGAATTGATTCTGAGGATCATTTGATTTTTCATTTCAGAGTTATGGCCCTTGTCCTTAAAAAAAATAATGCAAATACATGCAAATAGTTTGTCTGCAGTTTTCTGGGAAAACTATTTTACAGATATTAATGAAACTTCACACAAATGTTTAATGCATCAAGATCTGAAGCTGAGTCAATTCTTAGGTTCATTTGATTTGTCATTTCGGAGTTATGGCCCTTGTATTTAAAAAAAATAATGCAAATACATGCAAATAATTTGTCCGCAGTTTTCTGGGAAAACTATTTGAGAGATATTAATGAAACTTCACACAAATGTTTAATGCATCAAGATCTGAAACTGAATTGATTCTGAGGATCATTTGATTTTTCGTTTCAGAGTTATGGCCCTTGTCCTTAGAAAATAATGCAAATACATGCAAATAGTTTGTCCGCTGTTTTCTGGGAAAACTATTTGACAGATATTAATGAAACTTCACACAAATGTTTAATGCATCAAGATCTGATGCTGAGTCGATTTTGAGGTTTATTTGATTTGTCGTTTCAGAGTTATGGCCCTTTTACTTAAAAAATAATGCAAATATATGCATATAGTTTGTCCGCTGTTTTCTGGCAAAACTGTTTGACAGATATTAATGAAACTTGATACAAATGTTTAATGCATCAAGACCTGAAGCTAAGTCGATTCTGAGGATCATTTGATTTGTTGTTTCGGAGTTATGGCCCTTGCACTTAAAAAAATAATGCAAATATGAGGATGGCCATAACTTTTTCATTTGAAATGATATTTACTTCAATTTGTTTATATGGTTAAACCTTAATGTGAATTTTCACATATATTGCGGGGGGTTTGATATGTCATTTTATTCTAAAGTTATGGTCCTTGAACTTTGTGTGTTCGTTGCTTTGTTTGTCAGTCAACTTTTAGTTTGTCTGTTGTTTTCTGGGAAAACTATTAAAATGATATAAATGAAACTTAACACAAATGTTTTAAGCAACAAAATTTGAAGCTGAGTTTATTTTGAGGTTCATTCAGTTTGTCTTTACAGAGTTATGGCCGTTGCACTTTACAAAAATCTGCAAAAATGAGGATTAGCTGTAACTTTTTTATTTAATAAGATATTCACTTCATTTTTTTAAAATATAGTATCACTTTAATATGGAAATCAAGATCTGAAGCACAGATTAGAAAATGTCAACACTTATAAGGCATGTTGAATCAGAGAAAGTTTGCAAGTGGGCGTATTATGTACCATATGCGGTACTCTTGTTTTTTAGTATTTTTTGTCATTTTGGCATGAAACATGGATAGTTGGTATCACAAACTCCTCACTCAATGTGAAAGTTATTGAATTGATACTTGCCATACTTAAAAACCACAAATAGTAGATGTTCAAGATGCAATTTTCATGTGTTTAGCGTCTGGATTTTCAGAATTATCTCCCTTGAATATTGAGTACTTTTTGTCGTTTGGGCTTGTAACATGGTAAGTTGGTGTCACAAACTCCTCCTTCAATTTGTAAGTTATTGCATTTGTAATTGCCATACATAATAACCATGAATAGTAGATGTACAAGATGTTTAGCTCTAAGCAGTGCAGTGTTTTTGTCATTTGGACCTGTAACATGGCTAGTTGGTATTCAATTTGAAAGTGATTGCATTTATTGTTGGTATACACATTTTACATAACCACAAATTGTAGATGTGCTGGACAGACTTTTTGATTTGTTTAGTGCCAGGCATTGTAGAAATATCTCCCCTTGACCTTTTTTTGTCATTTGGGCCTGTACTAAACAGTAGGGGATGCAAACTCCTCCTTCAACTTTTTTTAACAGATTTCAATGAAATTTTATATACATGGCATCTATGAAGTGTATATCTGCATTCTTTATTAAATAAAATATTGTTGCAATCAAGCGTTTAACTCAGATTTTTGAAACTTAATGAGTGGGTTTTTAGTTTTGATAGAGATTATTATGTGCATGATATCAGTTATGTATATATTTGACATGTGTACTGGAAACAACCCCACACCTCTGCATTTGACAAAGGTACGTAAAGATCCTGTCAGTGGTACAGGAGGTATGAACTGGTCAAAAGAATGCAGACTGCATTTTACCTCTACTACTGGCTTAACCCATTCCTTCAAATTGAAGGCTTTTGACGCCTTTGTAAAATCACTTTTTGAAACCATTGTATAAATAGAGCATTTGCTCCTGTGGAGCAAATGTTCTATTTATCACAAAGGTTTCAGAACTTCACAATTCTAAAACTTTCCTTTTCTCTAGTTAATGCTCCTTTTCGGTAGATTTATTGAAAGAGGTTGGGTCTAAAAATAGCCTATGAGGGAATGAGCTAAGTTTTAGCTGACTAGTCTTCAACAAGCATTTTGCACATCATCTCAGTAAGTTGAACATTTGACCAAAGTAACATGAACTTTTTAGTTTTTAGCTACACATATTTATGCATTTGCAAACAGAGTAGACCCAGATCAGACAATCCAGTAGTTTTTGTCTGATCATCATCAGTGTCTACTCTACAAATGTTCTATCATCGCCAAAATTTTATGTTTTCATCTATCATTATGATACAGGAGCCATCTGATCTGGGTCTACTCTGTTTGCAAAGGCATAGAAAGGCATATTTATGGAGGAGAAGATTAAGTTTGATAGAGTGAACAGTCTGCTTCCATGTGTGATGCTGCTATTAAAACGGTCAAAGTGAAATGGAACAAGGTGGTTTGAATGAAGCTTATGGCCCTTTGTTTGTTTGAACAGGTATGGCCAAGATGCTGGTCAGCTAGCCGAGAATGCCATCTTCTCTGCTGGAAATGTGGTGATGACAGCCTACAACATTGATAACTTGGGTATTAAAGCCGTGGCAAAGAGAGCAGCTAAAGATACAGGCAAAGCAGTATTGCAAGATGTTGCAGTCAAATCAAAAAATCCACCGCCCCGCCCAGGTGCACCCCCAGCTGGAGGCTCTGCAAGCGGTGGAGACAAAAGATGACTTTTTTTTTTTAAAAAATGCAGTTTAGAGTTTACTTCTCTGATCAAAGAATCCTACCACTAACACAGTGTTGCAACCAGGACATGTAATTGCACAATTAAAACAAATTTCTCAAATGTAAATTAACTCAGAGTTTGATTTGTTACAATAAGCCTGTTCTTAAGCTTAATGTTTTAAGCCATGGCTTAAGTGTGATGTGCGATATTCAGCGGAGTGAGGATACCAGTTCTAGAATTTGGTATAGTTGGTAAAGTATAAGTTAAACAATTAGACCAATGTTCGTATATGCACAATAGAGTATATGATTTATTATCTACAGTGTGTGATACAGTGCCATCATGGCCTACTGACTTTCAGAGACCGAGGGAAAATCCTCCGTTTATGGAATCCTTTGCTGCAACATTTTTGATAATGCAGACTCAGATTAGATGCCACATGCTGGTACATTTTTTACAGATTTTTCACTCTTGTCTAGTAAGAACCGTTGTTCGACCTTGAATTAATGTAATGCTGCTGACAAGTACTCATTTATTAAGTTCAACATTGAAGAAATGTTTTATATTTTCCATGAAAAAAGTACCTTCCAATTAACTTTTAATAGAATTGTTTGGCTTACATGTGTATTTAACCCTTACTTTGTGGGACACGAGTCACTAAAGTCCTTTGCAAACAGTGTAAACCCAGATGAAAGGGCTCCTAGAGGAGCCTTCTCATCAAGGTCTGCACTGTTTGTCATGTTACACTTTTCTTTAGAAAAATAACTACCGTATAAGTGGATTTTTTCGCGAGAAGGAAATTTGCGCTATGTTCGTGTGTCCATCAAACACGCGTAAATATAATCAGCTAAAACATCTTTCCCTTCTCTCCCCATACAACTGACGACAACGTTCTACAAATGATAAAATGTAAACATCCTTCACCACCATTTGACACATGTGTATCCTTAGTTTATGCGGTGTGCATCATTACGTAATATAGAAACGGGTATGGAAGGAGAATTTGTTCCAATTTGGTAATTGAGTGTTCAAAGATACCGTTGTAAATTAATCGCAATAGCAGTGATTGCAGCTGAATAGTTTTTCTTCTTATTTATTCTTTTTAATACATGTATAAGTTTCTAAGACGAGGTGGAACTGACTGCGTTTTTGGTAAGACGAAGTCAATTTTCGTCTCCACAGTGTCTGTTTGCATGTAATTAAGAGTGTGTTTGTATTGAAGTCACACTTATCAGTCTGCTAACATACGACCAGTGATTGTGACACAGTTATATTACAGTGTTATGTTGGTGAACAATAATTGGTGTCAGTTAATTATTCAAACTGTTTCAACAAACAACATACCTAAATGATTGAATGTTAATCATTTAGAAAACGTCATGTAAATTGATATACTTCTCTCTGATTATCAGAGTTACTTAGATTTACTTTCCTTAGTTCGGAATTCGCCATTTGCAATGGCTGTTTTGCTAAAAAGATATAAAACAACATGGTAAGATAAGAACGATTTTTATTTCGTTTCCATGAAAAATTAATTTTCACCCAGTTTCCGCGAATAATAAAGACGTGAAAAATTAATTTGAAGAAGACTCATGAAATTTGCGTCCCGCGTAAAAACCACTTATACGGTATTAAATTATTCACCATAAGCATGACTGTTTGAATTTTGGAAGAGTCCATTTGAAAACTAAGCATTGTAACTAAGACTGGAATTTGTATGTGTCCATGCTCTAGATAAATATTTTTAAATTGAGTTGTCTAAAGTCTTCGAATAACAGACTCTAGATCACTGTCTAGCTTTCAAAACTTTCATTGTATTCTCCTCCTCTTTGCAGATTGGTTAAAAGCTTTATACGTGATTTTACATTGTTTCTTTTTCTGTCCATTTTATATGTTTTGATAACTACATGTATTTCATTTATTACAAAGATATTTAGATACCAACAATATTTTTGTCATACTGGTGTTTATATGAGGGAAAGGGTTGAACAACATCTCTTAAACTGCAGAATGGAAGTTGATGGAGTTGATCCTTTATATAGATGGCCTTCTATCAAAGTGAAATACAGCAGTCTGGATAATTTGGTAGATGTACATAATAGATCAGTTGGCCTGTTATCCAGATGAGCGATACAGGGCCACAATGGTTGTCTTGTTTGTATTAACCCTTTCCTCCATAAATACGTCTCTGTAAAAGTCACTTTTTGAAACCATTGTGATAAATATCTACACCGTCTATTTATCATAATATGTTCAAAACTACACAATTCTTAGAATTTAAAATAGCTTATGAGGGAATTGGTTAATTAAACCCATTCTGGAGGTGGTTAAAAAATGTATGTGCTCTTAACCCTTTCCTCCATGAATATTCATTTAAGAAATAATGATGTCATGAATACTAATTAGATTAATTAGTTATAATAGCACATGGACACGAACATTTTCAGCCATGTCAGAAACTGTAGAATCATATCTTTATTATATCATAAGCAAACAGAGCAGACCCTGATCAGATGGCTCCTATAGGAGCCGTCTGATCAGGGTCTAATCTGTTTGCAAAGGCATAGAAAGGTGTATTTATGGAGTAGAGGGTTAAAGTGGACACTGTTATTGTTTTCAGATATAAACCAGATATCGTTCTACAATAGTTAAATGTAATCATTTTACAGTTTTTGTTAATCTCCATATCCAAAGGGTTCTATCCCCCCTTTTCCTCCTGACTCCATCCCCAGGAGTGTTCATACAGATTTAAAATCACAAATCACTATCATTTGTTCATGTTGTCATTGTCAGTACAGTAAACTAAGAGCTGTATGTATTTATTTCACTCTCTGAATTCCATTGTTAACCCTTTCCTCCATAAATACGCCTTTCTACGCATTTCTTGAAACCATTGTGATAAATAGAGCATTTGCTCCTATAGGAGCAAATGCTCTATTAATCACAATGGTTTCAAACTACAAAATTTTAAAGTTTTCCTTTTCTCTAGTTAATGCTCCTTTTCGGTTGATTCATTGAAAGAGATTTGATCTAAAAATAACCTATGGAGGAAAGGGTTAATGTACATTTATCCAATTTTCAATCATAACCTGTCATATCCTCATTTTCCCCAAGTAACTGGAAAGGATGTACAAGTTTAGTGCTACATGTATTTTCAGTATTAAAAGTGGCTCTTGCTGGACATGTAACTTTCAGATCGCAGGGTAATATACCGTATAAGAATCTATATGTACAGATAACGTCAAAGCGAGCTGTGATTATGTCCTTTCCTTTTCCAATAACTGTTAATCTCTTCTACATAAATAAAGTTAAAAACACATTACACTGATGTATTGCTTGTTTATTTTGCATTCTTTATTAACCCTTTATGCCATGAATATTCATTTAACCCTTTACTACATGAATATTCATGTAAGAAGTTAATGACATCATGAATATTAATTAGATTAATTTGAAATTTTTGCCAAAGTAGGAACTATAGAATCAGATCTATATTATTCCAGAAGCAAACAGATTAGACCCTGATCTGATCTGGGTCTACTCAGTTTGCAAAGGCATAGAAAGGCGTATTTATGAAGGAAAGGGTCAAGAAGTAATGACATCATAAATGTTAGTTATATTGATTTGTATAATGGTACTTGAAGATGGCAATATTTGGCCATAGCAGACACTACAGAATCATTATATTATCCCTTTCCCTCATATAAACGTGTTTTCACGCATTTGCCAACAGAGTAGACCCAGATCAGACGGCTCCTATAGGAGCCTTCTGATCAGGGACTGCTTTGTTTGCTGATGGAATTTGATAGATCTGTTTCTTTACTTTCTAAAATGGCTACAATGTTCCATATTTCATTATAACTACCGGTATTTTGTCCATGAATATTCAGTAGGTATTGAAATTTTGAATAAATACAGAACAGGGAAAGGGTCATTTCATAAGCAAACATAGCAGTCCCTGATCAGATGGCTCCTATAGGATAAGCAAACATAGCAGACCCTGATCAGACGGTTCCTATAGGATAAGCAAACATAGCAGACCAATATCAGATCCTGTAGGAGCCATCTGATCTGGACCTTCTCTGTTAGCAAAGGTGTAGAAGGGCATATTTATGGAGTGAAGGGTTAAATAGACTCTTTGGCGCCATAGTAATAGGAATTTTAACTATTTAGCTGGCAGTGGAAAGTATGTGATTGCTTATCCAAACAGTTCATTTCCAGATGAGACCCAGAGTAACTGGACGTCGCATCAGGATCCATTTGAGATCCAAAGAAACTGGATCAGGATCCAGATAAGACCTAGAGTATCTGGACATCTGATCAGGATCCAGATGAAACCCAGAGTAACTGGATTAGGATCCAGCTGTGATCCAGAGAAACTGGACATCTGATCAGGATCCAGACTGTTTTTGACAGTGATTATGGTTTGTTTTTTGGAAGAAAATTCAACAACAAAAATTGTAGCAGACAACAAATATTGCAGACGACAATATGTGGCTAACAGAGACGACAATATGTGGCTAACAGAGACGACAATATGTGGCTAACAGATTTAGTTTAACCCTTTCCCTGTTCTATTACAATTTTCAATACCTTCTGAATATACATGGACAAAATAGTTATAATGCAATATGGAGGTGGAACATTGTAGCCAATTTAGAAAGTAAAGAAACATGTCTTTCAAATTCCATTAGCAAACAGCAGACCCTGATCAGACGGCTCCTATAGGAGCCATCTGATCTGCGTCTACTCTGTTTGCAACTGTGTTAACACAGGTTTATATGAAGGAAGGGGTTAAGGAGTTGAACCTTTTACGTAATAAATGTTCATGTAAGATATAATGACTTAATATGGATATTAGTCAACAGATAATTGAATATGAAAACTTTTTTTATAATGGCATATGAAAATGGGACTTTTCAGCCATGACAGGGACTAGGATCAAATCTATGTTAGACCATCAACAAACAGAGCAGACCCCTTATCTGGGTCAACTATGTTGTCAAATATATGTTGGTATCAAGTAATGGGTTAATGTTTCGCCTCAAAATTTCAGTAATCTGGATCCAGGTGAAATACTGTGTCAGCTCTTTCTCTGTTGAGTGAGTGAATTTGGTTTTACGTCCGACCAACAGTATTTCAGATATTTGCAGACGGCACCCTCTTGAGACAAATTATAGTGCTGCCTCACTGGAATGCGCCTGACGTGGGCACATGGCAAGGGTACCCCACCCAGTCGTATTATCCTGACACCGGGCCGACCAGTCCTAGAACAACACTTTTAATGTCGAGCGTAGACAAGGGAGCTATTAGTACCAACTTTTAACGACTTTTGGTCTGTTGCGGCCGGGGATCGAATCCACGACCTTCCGTACCGCAGGCAGACACTCTACCACTGAGCCACGCGGCCGGTCTTTCCCAGTTGAATATTCAATTAAGAAATAATGACATGTATATTTATAAGCTGACATTTTATGATGTATACTTTTCAAGAGGTTGTTTTTGCTATAAAAAAATATAGAATCAAGATCTATATCATGTCATAAGCAAACAGAGCAGACCCTGATCTGACGGCTCCTGTTGTTTGCAAATGTCCGAAAAAAGTGTTAATCTGAAGGAAAGGGTTATACCATAAGCAAACAGTGTAGACTCTTGTCATATGGCTCCTACATGAGCCATCTGATCTGGGTCTAATCTGTTTGCAAAGGCGTGAAAAGGTGTTTATATGAGGGAAAGTTTTAACTTGATATCTCACCAGGATTCAAGATAGTTTGCTAGCAGCTATATATGCTAGCAGCATTTGAAATTTAGCAAGCAAGTAGAATAATATTAACCCATTTTCTTCTACTGGTGCCTTTGTGCGCCTCTGTAAAGCTCATTTTTAGCTCATCTGTTTCGAAGAAAAGTCGAGCTATTGTGATCACTGGGTTGTCGTCGGCGGCGTGCAAAAACTTTAATGTATCTCATTACTCGAAAAGTATAAGAGGTATCAACATGAAGCTTCATAGGTTTGTAGATCTCATTGAGGGGAAGGCTCCTACATAAGTAGCATAACTCTTGATTTCAAGATGGCCCTTTATCGTTTTCATTTTTAGCTCACCTGGCACAAAGTGCCAAGGTGAGCTATTGGGATGATCCTATGTCCGGCGTCGTGAATCGTGCGTATGTGCGTTGTGCATATGTGCGTCGTGCGGGCATCAACAATTTACTTAAACATCTTCTTCTCTGGAACTACAAAGCCAAGAGCTTTGATATTTGGTATGTAGCATGATGTAATAGTCCTCTACAAAGATTGTTCAAATTATGTCCCCCGGGCCAAAAATGGCCCCGCCCAAGGGCTTATCAGTTTTTCATAGGAAAATCTTTAAAAATCTTCTTCTCTGAAACTGTACGGCATAGACCTTTGATATTTGGTATGTAGCATGATCTAATGGTCCTCTACTAAAATTGTTCAAATTATGACCCCCAGGCCAAAAATGGCCCCGCCCTGAGGCTTATCAGTTTTTCATAGGAAAATCTTTAAAAATCTTCTTCTCTGAAACTGTAAGGCATAGACCTTTGGTATTTGGTATGTAGCATCATCTAATGGTCCTCTACTAAGATTGTTCAAATTATGACCCTCAGGACAAAAATGGCCCCGCCCCAGGGCTTATCAGTTTTTCATAGGAAAATCTTTAAAAATCTTCTTCTCTGAAACTGTAAGGCATAGACCTTTGATATTTGGTATGTAGTATGATCTAATGGTCCTCTACTAAGATTGTTCAAATTATGACCCCTGGGCCAAAAATGGCCCCACCCCAGGGCTTATCAGTTTTTCATAGGAAAATCTTTAAAAATCTTCTTCTCTGAAAATGTAAGGAATGGACCTTTAGTATTTGGTATGTAGCATCATCTAATGGTCCTCTACTAAGATTGTTCAAATTATGACCCCCAGGACAAAAATGACCCCGCCCCGGGGCTTATCAGTTTTTCATAGGAAAATCTTTAAAAATCTTCTCCTCCAGAACTGTAAGGTCTAGGCCCTTGATATTTGGTATGTAGCATCATCTAATGGTTTTCTACCAAGATTATTAAAATTATGACCCCTGGGTCAAAAATGGCCCCGCCCTGGGGCTTATAAGTTTTTCATATGAAAAGCTTTAAGAATCTTCTTCTCCAAAACTGTAAGGCAGAGACCTTTAATATTTGGTATGTAGCGCTATCTAATAGTTTTCTACCAAGATTGTTCAAATTATGTCCCCTGGGTTGAAAATGGCCCCGCCCAGGGGCATATCAGTTTTTCATAGGAAAGTTTTAAAAAATCTTCTTCTCTTAAAAATCTTTAAAAGTCTTCCTGAACTTGTAAGGCATAAACCTTAGATATTTGGTATGTTGCATTATCTAATAGTTCTCTACCAAGATTTTCAAATTATGAACCCCGGATCAAAAATGACCCCGCCCTGGGGCTTCACAGTTTTTGATAGGAAAATCTTTAAAATATCTTCTCCTCCAAATCTGTAAGGTCTAGACTCTTTATATTTAGTATGTAGCATCATCTAATGGTTTTCTACCAAGATTTTTCAAATTATGTAATCTGTCATTGAAATCATTAATCTGTTATGAACAGGTGAGCGATTAAGGGCCATCATGGCCCTCTTGTTTTTAGCTCACCAGAGCACAAAGTGCTCAAGGTGAGCTATTGTGATACCCCTGTGTCCGGCGTCCGTCGTCCGTCTGTCCGTCTGTCTGTCCGTCAACAATTTCAAACGACTTCTTCTCTGAAACTGTCTGCCCAATTGTAACCAAACCTGGTCAGATACATACTGTGGGTGGGTGCTTCAAAAGATGTTAAAAGATAGTGGGTGGGGCCATCGGTCTTGTTGCCATGGCAACCGTACACAATATCTAGAAAAATCTTCTTCTCCAGAATGACTTGTCCAATTTGAATATAGTTTTCACCAAAATGTTTCTCAGTTGATAGACTTCAAAAGTTGTTAAAAGAATTTTGATCCGGCAAAAAACATGGCCGCCAGAGGGCGTGGTCATTTTTTCCATATATGGTAATATGGAATTTTCATAGGAAAATCTTTAAAAATCTTCTTCTCTGAAACTGTAAAGCCTAGACCTTTGATATTTGGTATGTAGCATGATCTTATGGTCCTCTACAAAGGTTGTTCAAATTATGGCCCCCGGGCCAAAAATGGCCCCGCCCAAGGGCTTATCAGTTTTTCATAGGAAAATCTTTAAAAATCTTCTTCTCTCAAACTGTAAAGCCTAGACCTTTGATATTTGGTATGTAGCATGATGTTATGGTCCTCTACAAAAGTTGTTCAAATTATGGCCCGCCGGCCAAAAATGGCCCCGCCCAAGGGCTTATCAGTTTTTCATAGGAAAATCTTTAAAAATCTTCTTCTCTGAAACTGTAAGGCCTAGACCTTTGATATTTGGTATGTAGCATGATCTTATAATCCTCTACAAATATTGTTCAAATTATGACTCCAGGGCCAAAAATGGCCCCGCCCAAGGGCTTATCAGTTTTTCATAGGAAAATCTTTAAAAATCTTCTTCTCTCAAACTGTAAGGCCTAGACCTTTGATATTTGGTATGTAGCATGATCTTATGGTCTTCTACAAAGGTGGTTCAAATTATGACCCCCGGGCCAAAAATGGCCCCGCCCAATGGCTTATCAGTTTTTCATAGGAAAATCTTCTTCTCTCAAACTGTAAGGCCTAGACCTTTGATATTTGGTATGTAGCATGATGTTATGGTCCCCTACAAATATTGTTCAAATTATGACCCCCGGGCCACAAATGGCCCCACCCATGGGCTTATCAGTTTTTCATAGGAAAATCTTTAAAAATCTTCTTCTCTGAAGCTGTTAGGCCTAGACCTTTGATATTTAATATGTAGCATGATCTTATGGTCCTCTACAATAATTGTTCAAATTATGACCCCCGGGCCAAAAATGGCCCCGCCCAAGGGCTTATCAGTTTTTCATAGGAAAATCTTTAAAAATCTTCTTCTCTGAAACTGTAAGGCCTAGACCTTTGATATTTGGTATGTAGCATGATCTAATGGTCCTCTACAAATATTGTCTAATTTATGACCCCCGGGCCAAAAATGGCCCCGCCCAAGGGCTTACCAGTTTTTCATTGGAAAATCTTTAAAAATCTACTGAAACTGTAAGGCCTAGACCATTGATATTTGGTATGACTAACATGATCTAATGGTCCTCTATAAATATGTATCTGTGGCTTGTGGTCCTCTGCCAAGAATGTTTAACTTATGACCCTGACCACTGGGCGAAACTTGGCCCTGCCTCAGGGCTTATCAGTTTTTCATGGGAAAAATATGAAATATTATTTTTCTCTGAAACCATAAGGCTTAGACCATTAATTAATGGCATACTGCTTTGCCTTGTGGTTCTCTACCAAGGTTGTCCACATGATTTCTTGTGGTCAAAAATGGCCCCGCCCCTGGGGTTATCTCAGGTGAGCGCTTCAGGGCCTCATGGCCCTCTTGTTTTAATTTATCTGGACAAGCACCAAATCAGATGAGCGTTGGTACCGCATGCGGCTTTTGTTTGAAACTATTGTGATAAATAAAGCATTTGCTCCTATGGAGCAAATGCACTATTTATCACAGTGGTTTCAAAACTACACTATTCTAAAATTCTTCTTTTCTACAGTTAATGTTCCTTTTCAGTAGGTAAATTGAAAGAGGTTGGGTCTAAAAATAGTTTAAGAGGGAATGAGTGAATTAACTCTTTGCATGCTAGTGACAGATTCTCCCACCATTTAGGACCTATGCAAACAGTTTGGATCCAGATCGGGCCCCCCGAAATATTCGTCAAACCAACTCAAGTTCTGAAAAAAAAATCAGAAAATAAATAGCTTGAAAATGTTGCAGATGACAAATGAGCAGACGACAAAATTACTAGTTGTAGACAAGTTTTAGCGGACTATCGACCAAGATCTGGCTGTCTTTTGTCAACAGCTTGGATCCATATGAGATTTCCATGCCTAACAGGCATTTGGATGCACAAATATTTACACATGCATCTATTATCTTCAGCGGGGTAATTTGTTCATGCAGCAATCTGAGCCCAACACATGTAGCTATTTTTAATATTTTTACCCAGATTTTCAAAGAAGTATTCTTATTATTAAATTGATAATGTTCACCCATGAAACTTGGTATGTATATAGCTTGCATGGAGAAAAAGGTTGAGATGGTATTTGATGTCAGTCCTATCAAGGTCAAGGTCACTGTTATTAAAAATAGAAAATTGGTTACCAGATAACTTTTGTAAGGATCGAGATATTCCAGTGAAACTTGGTATATGTATAGCTTGCATGAAGACAGTTTTACATTCCATTCAGGGTTAGTCTGAACAAGGTCAGGGTTATTGTTATACCCCCAACACCTGTGGTGGGGGCTATATAGGAATCGCCTTGTCCGTCCGTCCGTCGGAAGTCCGTAACTCGCATTTTACCCGGACATTTGCTTTTTTCTTGAAAACTATTTATGATACCACTTTCATACTTAATACATAGTATAAGTGTTATGTGGGGACAATCTTCTCCATGTTTCATAACTCTTGCACAAAATTTGACCGAATTATGCCCCTTTTTAACTTCATATTTTGTCTCTTGTTTTTTTCCAGGACATTTGCATTTTTCTTGAAAACTATTAATGATACCACCTTCAAACTTGAAACATATTATAAGTGTTATGTGGGGGACAATCTTCTCCATGTTTCATAACTCTTGCGCAAAATTTGACAGAATTATGCCCCTTTTTAACTTCATATTTTGCCTTTTAATTGGGACATATTTTTGGGACATGCCATTTTCTTGAAACCTGTTTATGATATTGTCTTCAAACTTGGTACACATTATGAGGGTGATGAGAGGATGTGCAGTCAACAAGGGTTGTAACTCTAAATTTATTTTTGAGGGAGTTATTCCCCTTAGTAACTTTTCAGAAGCGATTTTTTGTCCAGAGCATAACTTCTCAAGTATTTTAGGCACAACTGTGAAACTTTATATATGGATAAAGGGTTATAAGAGGATGTGCAGTCAACAAGGGTTGTAACTCTAAATTCATTATTGAGGGAGTTATTCCCCTTAGTTACTTTTAAGAAGCAATATTTTGTCCGGAGCAAAACTTCTCAAGTATTGTAGGCACATTTTACTGTGAAACTTTAGATATGGATAGAGGGTGATGAGAGGATGTGCAGTCAACAAAAGTTGTAAATCTAAATTCATTATTGATGGAATTATTCCCCTTTGTTACTTTTCAGAAGCAATTTTTTGTCTGGAGCATAACTTCTCAAGTTTTGTAGGTACAACTATGAAACTGTGTATATGGATAGAGGGTGACGAGGGGATGTGCAGTCAACAAGGATTGTGACTCTAAATTCATTTTAGAGGGATTTATTCCCCCTTTGTTACTTTTCATAAGTATTTTTTGTCCAGAGCATAACTTCTCAAGTATTACTTCTACATTTCTTCACCATTGAACTTCAAATTTTGCATATGCATTTATAATGATATGTAGATGTGTTTGACATAATTTTGATGTGCGTCATTCCTTGACTGGACTTTAAAAAAATTCTTTTCACAAGTGTGGATGAAAGGATTATTGAGCTATTGCCTTTTGTATTTAAGTCATTGGATCTTTTGACAAGGTGGTGGGTGGGGGTATCAATCACCTTAGTGATAGTTCTAGTTAATTGCGGCATCCAACTTTCTTTTACGGATAACACTAGTAAGGAATAATTAAGATATTCCCATGAAACTTGGCATCTAGTTTGTATGGAGACAAAGTTTAGGATTGCATTTGGCGTCAGTCCAGTCAATGTCAAGGTGACTATTAAAAAATATAGACTAGATATCTATTGGTTTTCGGAAAATAATTTTGGTAAGGATTGGGACATTTCAATAAAACCTGGTATGGGTGCATAAAGTTCATGGGTACGAAAGTTGGGATTACATTTAGGGTCACTCCAGTCAAGGTCAAGGTCACTGTTCCTTGTGATGTCAAACTTGTATTTTCTGATTATAATTTTAGTGAATAATGAGATATTCCAATGAAATTTGGTATGCATATAGCTTGCATGGAGACAAGGACTAGTATTGTATTTGCATCAGCTTGGTCAAGGTCACTGATACTAAAAGATGAAAATTGTTTTAATTTTAAGGATAGATCTAATGTTAAATCATTTGAATGTCTCTAGAGTCTGACGTGGTTTGGTACAAAGACCTATGATAACACATCATTGGTCTTTATTTGGTAGATCTATTTTGATATGTCTAATTTGTATAGACTTCACATATGGTATTGACTATACATGGTGGATAATTTACGATGAAACTACTCAAGCTAGAGATGATTCATATTAATTAACTTATTTGTTAATTAATTATGTCGTGATGCATTATAACATTGCGCAGACGACTCTGACGTGGAATCTACTGAATGATATCGATGCGGATTTTATTGTACATGTTAAACCCAGACAAAACAGTCCTTCTGGTTCTATGCAATTATAAAAATGAGTTAATTAATTCCCATGCTGTCATTATATATTGTACATTATTTCAGCAGGTAAAAGGAAACCGATGTTCTGATAAGAGTCCGCAACATTTACCGGGTTAGCATATTAAACATGCCTTTATAATATTCAACCAATCGAATGTCTCCACGTGATTGTGTCCGTGACTGTGCCTTCATTATTCTCGCTTCCTGTCGTGGTCCCTGTTTTTGATGCGCAAGCGGATGAAAAAAAGGTATTTACTGCATATAAAAATACAGATCATTGTTTATTGCCGTGTTTAATGCAGATTATGATTACCTGATGCATATTCTTGTTTTGAACAGATCTTAATTCCATTGCAGGAGAAGGGTGGGCGGTGGGTTATTTCCCGTTACGGCATTTTCGCCGGTCAGCGCGTGTCTTTGAAGTGTGATGTTTTGTTATGCAAACTCTGTGTCTGTCTTTTAAGTACTACCCGACTGTTAAGAGGGAGATTCGGATTTTCCCCCCAGAAAATTCCACCCAGCGTGACAAGTTGGGGTCCCATGGTTCGTTTACAAGCACAATGTCCAGTAGGATTTTACTGTCTCAACTTCTGTGTACCCGGGTAACCGCAGGTCGGGTAGAAATTGGCGGGTACCCAGGTACAAAATCACTACCCGTTACCTGATATGAAATCTTAAGCAAAATCTAATTGATAGTTTTCGTAACTGAGTGAAAGAAAGAAAGCTGAAACACGTTAAAGATAGCATTTATTCAAGCATCCTTTTGTTTATGAGCAGATAAAGCTTGAACAGGTAACTATTCATTGTATTCCGTAAGGGTTCGGAATGTAGAAATAGCTGTGTTCCGTGTGCTAAATGTGTCGAATGTTGCTCCAGAGAGAATCAAACAATCAAATTTGAGGCCGCGAATTAGCCATGACATTTGTTAGTGTAACCCTTTCTCAACGGAAAATATCAATATATAGTCTACATGTAAGGTGTATAACTGCGGACATTACCTTGATATTGGATCAGTTATCTATTTACACAAGATTTACGTCGTGGGGAAACTGAAGAATGATGGAATAGCCTATACTTTCGCCAGTTATGTACAACGCACTTTGCTTTTACAAACAATAAAACTTTCATTTTAACACATTCTCAATTTCATGCATGGCCCGACACATCTGTAACAGTCAGGTTTACGTCACTTTGCTGCTTTTTTTAGCGAAATTCAAGCAACAATTCATATTTCATTTGAGAAACCAATAATAACCAAGGGAGGATACTACAGTAGGTACTTACCATACGTCTATACTATAGCGTTATCGGGTACCCGCGGGTAATTGCAGAATGGGTACCCGCCACCCAGGTAGAAAATTTGTACCCGTTTCAGCCCTAGTACTTTTACCCTTACTTTACCTTTAACCCGTTAACCCATAGTGTCACATATACACATCTTTATATTGTACCTCCAGGGTTCTGGCGAGGATTGAAAATTCTTGAGACATGTGTCCCATTGACAGTTAGAAAGTAGGGACATTTTCAAAATCTGTGAGACACTGCCAAGTGTGAAAATATTTTTTCAACCATTATTCATTGAGAAAATGCTATGTTTATGAATCTGTGGATCTGTGACTGATTTCCTTAACATGTAAATATTTTCTCTGACCATATTTACAGTTTGATTTGATCTAAATCTGATCTATCTTTTTTTGATTATTCTGGTAAGAACTGACATTTTTTGAGACATTTGTCTCAGTGACAGTAAAAAAATGGGGACATTTTTCATTTTGATGGGGGAAAATGTCCCAATTTCTCGCCCTCACAAGAACCCTGACCTCAAGTAGCCCAGTGTTTGCTCAGGAAGTCTACTCTAAACCTACTGGCTAACGAGAGAGTAATAGAATAACTCACAGTTTGTAAGGACAAGCCTCTCCAGTCCGGTCTGCCTGGCTGCCAACGGTATACTGCGCCGAGTCCAGTCCGACGCTCGTGCGCCTTGAATCAGCTGACTCGGATGTCAACAACACACCGCACATGCGCGTCACAACATACCTGTGTAGATTACATTAGTTCAATGCAAGCAGTGTAAACCCAGATCAGAGGGCTTGCACTGGAGCCCTAAAATCAGGTTCTGCCCTGTTTGTCAATTTGCAATATAAGTTATAAATCTGCATACATGTGATAACCTGCTGAGGCATGTCAGGTAGATTTAGGAAATTTGTCAGGTAGATTTGACTTTTGTCAGGTAGATTTTACTGACGCGACAAAGGAGGAAAAAAAATTTGCTTCATACATGTACTTATGTTTGTTATACTTTTTCACATTATCATTCATACTTTACCATAAATGCAGGCTGAAAGTGGCATACCATTATAAATCTTACATTACACACATAACATTTTAATACACACTTAACCCTTTCCCTCATATAAACACTTTTTTCACGCATAAATTGCAAAGAGAATAGACCCAGATCAGATGGCTCCTACAGGAGCTGTCTGGTCAGGGTCTGCTCTGTTTGCTTATGATATAGGAATGATTCTACACTTTCTGGTTTGGCCAAAAAATCCAATGTGGTGTTAAAATCCCCATTAACCCTTTCCTTCACATAAACAAGTTTTCATGCATTTGCAAACAGAGTAGACCCAGATCAGACTGCTCCTATATAGGAGCCATCTGATCAGGTTCTGCCCTGTTTGCTTTTGGAATATTAAAAATGTTTCTGTACTTTCTAAAATGGCAATAAAGTTACAATCTCCATATTTCTTTATATAACTACTGTTTATGAATATTCAGTAGGGACTGGAATTTGGAATGAAAATGGAACAGGGAAAGGGTTAAAAACAAATACTAATAAGTGGCATGCAGTAATAATTCTAGATTTTTTTCATGGGTCAAAAGTAACTTTAAAATCAATAGGTCTCAAGCCCAAAACACTGGGTTCCTTATTAAATAATGTCATGAAAAAAATCAATATTTATTACTGTTTTATCATATAATGAAAAAGAAATTCTATTTTATTTTATTTTATAATAACATTTTTATTTTTATTTATTTTGCTTATTTTGTAGCCCTTATTTAGCTATACTCCCAATGACAACCTTTACTCAGTTCAAGTCAGTTAAACCTTTACTCAGTTCAAATTATTTACTGCAAACATTGAGCAGTCACAGAAATGTTGAAATCCCAACAAGGTCCAGAGTCCGTGTTTTAGCCCATATCTACAATCGTCGCGAAAACTAATGACATTTCAACTTTATATAGTTATTATTTTTTGAAGAGTTTGCAATGGTAGATAATTTTTCAGGGTGTTTTCAATTACTTCTTTAGTGTCCTTACCACTAATTATATTAATGAAAAAGTATTTTTGTGTACAAATCAAATGCATGATTACCAGTCCAAACAGTCTTATTTTCGAAGTGTTTCGACCCATTGCAACAACGAGGCCAAGCACAACTGTCTTTGACAAGGAAACAGGGAAGCATTTCTATGTCTTATAACTTAATTATTAGAATATAATTCCTATTATAGGGTCATGACACTCCTATGTCGCCTCGCTTGAGTAATAAACCTGCTGCATGTGATATTTATGATAGACGTTTTCATTTTGACACGACTGGTTCCCGAACAATTTATTTGGTAAAGTCCAGTAGAGTGAAAACCGGAACCACCTCGTGATTATGTAATTCGGGTGTTCTCCATGGTCTCCACAGGGGATTCCCTTGATTGGTCCCTACCAAAACAGACCAAGCGTGGATCAAAGCATGATAGCAAGCTAAAGGTGGTCTGTGTGTGTACAGAACTAACAGATAAACTCCACTAGGGAGGAAAATGTATGTCTCTAAAAAAAATTGCCTCGCAAACTTTCAAAAACGGTAGATTTGCATACCGTTCCGGCAGAACGGTAAACCACCACTGAAAACGGTAGAATTCACCTACCGTCGGTAGTTATCACATGTATGGATAATCTGCCCTAAATGATGAGAAGTGACTAGATTTAATTGTAAACTGGAATAGTCCATCATGGTTCGCACAGAATTTGAAAAACCCTTGAATTTGATTTCTGTCTTGAAAGGGCCTTGAAAATGGTATTTTGTCTTGAAAAACCCTTAAATTGTCTTGAAAACCCTTAAAATGATTTTCATGAGTGATTTTGAGATCTTTGTTAGAAAAAATTGTCTACAAAAAGTAAACAAAAAACCCCTGTGAGAATCCGAAGAATACTTGATATCCGAGTAATAATTGTTCCGCACTGCGGATTGAGTTTACTCTCTCTCTCTCTGTCATCTAGACGCTTGTTGTCAATGATAAACTGCACCAGTATCAAGCATTAAGAATAAACATTATACGCATGCTGTCTCGTCTGCAGTTTGGTTTGCGCTAAAAAGGAAAAAATAAAAAATGGGAAAGTGTGTATTTAATCAAAAGTAGTTAACTGACTCTCAGTTCAAAACTTGGATCAAATATTTCAAAGGATCCAAAAATGCTGCGCTGTGTGTGAATGCAACAAAGTGGAATTAGTGGAAAATGGACGAGCATGCATTAGCCAACATATCGCTGTATCATCCTTGCAAAGCCAACATATCGCTGTATCATCCTTGCAATCTGCACCTATTACTAATATGTTATAAGGCACTTCATCTGACATCATGGTCTATGGTTCCTGTCGATTTAAACATTACCCACCTCTTCCACCAAGTAAGATGTTGGAATCCATGAAGAATTAAGGTGAGAGAGTAAACTCAGTTTAGCAATTAAAGCAGTTTACTATTGTTAGAAAATGCATACCCATTTCATGATGTGTACAGTTTGTTTTCCATAAAGTCTAGGTAAGAGATTTGTATAGCTTTGGTTTTGATGGCCTTAAATTTGAACTGGAAGGCCTTAAAAAAACCTTGAAAAACCCTTGAATTTTTTCCCAGAAAGTTTGTATGAACCATGTCCATTTGAAGCTTCAGGGGTCAATGGGTTAACTGGCACTGTCTCTAAGCCGTTCAGGCCTTGTATAGCTATACACATCATGTTGTAAACCTACTTGACAAATCCTTGTGCAGCATGAGATTCCTCATGCCTAGTGTACTTTATAGCTATATAAGGACTGACTTTATCTAGATTCATTGCTTTTGCTCTGGACAGCCAAATGTAGCTCTTGCCTACTTGTCACTGCAAGCCACCTCTCTCTTTCTTTACTTTTCTTCCATGCAATTCTCGTCGTAAAACACTCGGTTAGGATAATCATAAATAAAAGATGAAACCCTAGACTACACTTAGTTTTCATTTACTACTTAAAAGAACCTTGGTAGCAGCAAGCCTGTTACATCTGTGCTTTTCACTCACTTTTGACACTCTTTTCTTCCAAATGTGTAAATGAGTGAGGGAGGGTCCCAAGTGCAAATTACTCACAGGGGAGAGACTAAAGAGACGTCAATGACCCAAACTTTCTGCCTAAGCTCATCCAGGTTTGGACAGCACTGTAGAGGATCCGAGTTTTGTTCCTCAGCTCCACAAACTGCTGTGTCCACAATCCCAATCCTCATGTGTTTTCTGAGACCACAGTGCCCTGTGCAGAGTCAAAGATAATGGACCTCCCAGTCATAGTAATTGACTGTTGGGAGTAAACATGTAAATGTAGATGAAGTTGTGACTCGACTGAGACTGGAACCCAGGGCCTTTGACTTACCATGCCAACACTCTACTGACTGAGCTACCAAGCCAAACAGTCTAAGCCTATTGACTGTTTCACCATAAACTACGCGGCTACATGCTCATGTCTGTTTACTACTCATAGACTGTCGTGGATGGGCAAATAGCCATCATTCCTGTCTCTCCAGTCTGTTTTGAAGCTGTTTTTCAAGAAGGTCTGGCTTCAGGATAGACACGTTTGATGGGCTGTGGTAACCTACTGGCTTCCTTTGCAAGGCTGTCTGCAATTTCGTTTCCAGCTACTCCAACATTGGATAGAATCCACTGGAGTACCATATTGTTCTGTTCAGACAGCATGGCAACAAGGTCCTGCAGCTGTCTGGATGAGTCATCAGTGGGTCCAGCAGAGATAGCTTGAAGGCTGGGTCAGAGAACGGTCTGTCAGGAAGACCATGTTCTGTTGTTTCGCCCTTCTGTGTCAGGTGATCTAATGCCGAAATTGGGGGTTGCATCTTGGCCCTGTAGTTTGAGCTCTTCTCACCAGCTGGAATGGACAAAGTCTATGTGGTAGTGTCTGGGAACTTGATGTAGATACCACTGCCAGCATTACATGCTACATGTTCTGCTGATCCATCTGTGTAGACTTGTATCCATGAATGGGATGGGTAGCACTCATGGATCATTTCCAGGGTAAGAACTAAGAATCTCCTGGAAAGCTGGATGCTGAGTCTTCTTCCCCTCTATTCCAGCCACCTCCAACCTGATCTGTGGAGCATTTCGTTTTAGTTTTAGCATTACAAAAGGGTTGAATGGAAATGGTGTGAGGGAGTTGATAAACAGAATGCATTCAGAATGAACTGAAAATATGAGGCATTTTAGTATGCATTATATGCATGTAGATGGGGATCGACTTTAATTGAACTTTTGGAGGATTGTATATTAAATGTGAACATTTTATAATCTGTTTTCAGTGTTTTAAAAGAAAAAGACATTGTAGATTTTCATTGTAGAAACTTGATTACCTGTTTACCAAGAATTGAGTTGAATCTGAGTTAAACCAATTATTGACTTTCAAGAACACAACAAAGAGAAGACTTACAAAGACAGTCTTAATTGGTTTGACAGATTAAGTCAGACTTTTATTTAAAATTTACAAATTGTACGCTTCAAATTAGTATTTGGTAATTCTTTAACCCTGTTCAATATACATGTAAAAAATGACATCTATTAGCAGACTTATATATAAAGTTAATTTCCCCCACCGGTTACCGGTTCGGGGACTATAGGTTTGCTTGATTCCGTCTGTCCGTCCATCTGTCACGCTTCGTGTCCGGGCCATATCTCCTACAAAGTTATGCCAAATTCATTATAACTTCACACACTGAAGAAGCATGATGAGGGCTAGTGTCATGCACAAGGGCCATAACTCTAGCGTCAATATTTTTGGAGTTATTCCCCTTTTACATATTTTTTGTCCGGACAATAACTCCCTATCTACTGGTTCAATTGATTTCAAACTTCACATAATTATGGAACAATCATGATGAGGGGTAGTGTCATACACAAGGGCCATAACTCTAGCATCAATATTTTTGGAGTTCTTCCCCTTTTTCATATTTTCTTGTCAGTCCGTCTGTCACGCTTCGTGTCCGGGCAATATCTCCTACAAAGTTAGGCCAAATTCATTATAACTTCACACATTGAAGAAGCATGATCAGGAGTAGTGTCATTCACAAGGGTCATAACTCTAGTATCAATATTTTTGGAGTTATTCCCCTTTTTCATATTTTTTGTCCGGACATTAACTCTTTATCTACTGGTTCAATTGATTTGAAACTTCACATATGGAACAAGCATGATGAGGGGTAGTGTCATGCACAAGGGCCATAACTCTAGCATCTATATTTTTGGAGTTATTCCCCTTTTCATATTTTCTTGTCCAGTTAATAACTCTTTATGTACTGGTTCAATTGATTTGAAACTTCTCATATGGAACAAGCATGATGAGGTGTAGTGTCATGCACAAGGGCAATAACTCTAGCATCAATATTTTTTGAGTTACTCCCCTTTTTAGCTCACCAGAGCACAAAGTGCTCAGGGTGAGCTTTTGTGATCGCCTGTTGTCCGTCGTCCGTCGTCGTGCGTCGTTTGTCGTTCGTCGTCCGTCGTCAACAATTTGAACCTTTAAAAATCTTCTCCTCTGAATCTACAGGGATCTCAACTTTCATCTTTGGCACATAGCATCATATTCAGGTCCTCTACAAAAGTTATATAAATTATGCCCCTGGGGTCAAAATTGACCCCGCCCCAGGGGTGCCTTGTTTTCAATAGAAACATATAGTAAAACTTTGAAAATCTTCTCCTCTGAAACCAGAATGTTCTCAGCTTTCATAATTGGCACATAGCATCATGTTCAGGTCCTCTACAAAAGTTATATAAATTATGGCCCTGGGGTCAAAGTTGGCCCCGCCCCAGGGGTGGGCAGTTTTCAATAGAATCATATAGTGCAAACTTCGAAAATCTTCTCCTCTGAAACTGGAAGGTTCTCAGCTTTCATATTTAGCACATAGCATCATGTTCAGGTCCTCTACAAAAGTTATATAAATTATGGCCCCGGGGTCAAAATTGGCCACGCCCCAGGGGTGGGCAGTTTTCAATAGAAACAAATAGTGAAATCTTTGAAAATCTTCTTCTCTGAAACTGGAAGGCTCTTAGCTTTCATATTTGGCACATAGCATCATGTTCAGGTCCTCTACATAAGTTATATTATTTATGACCCGGGGTCAAAATTGGCCCGCCCCAGGGGTGGGCAGTTTTCAAAAGAAACAAATAGTGAAATCTTTGAAAATCTTCTCCTCTGAAACTGGAAGGTTCTCAGCTTTCATATTTGGCACATAGCATCATGTTCAGGTCCTCTACAAAAGTTATATAAATTATGGCCCCGGGGTCAAAATTGGCCCCGCCCCAGGGGTGGGCAGTTTTCAATAGAAACAAATAGTGAAATCTTTGAAAATCTTCTCGTCTGAAACTGGAAGGTTCTTATCTTTCATATTTGGCACATATCATCATGTTCAGGTCCTCTACAAAAGTTATATAAATTATGGCCCTGGGGTCAAAATTGGCCCCGCCCCAGGGGTGAACAGATTTCAATAGAAACAAATAGTGAAATCTTTGAAAATCTTCTTCTCTGAAACTGGAAGGCTCTCAGCTTTCATATTTGGCACAGAGCATCATGTTCAGGTCCTCTACAAAAGTTATATAAATTATGGTCTCGGGGTTAAAATTGGCCCTGCCACAGGGGTGGGCCGTTTTCAATAGAAACATATTGAGAAAACTTTGAAAATCTTCTTCTCTGAAACTGGAATGTTAATCTCAGCTTTCATATTTGGCTCATAGCATCATGTTCAGGTCCCCTACAAGTTTTTCTAAATTATGGCCCCAGGGTCAAAATTGGCCCGCCCCAGGGCCGACTAGTTTTCTATAGAAACATATCGTGAAAACTTTGAAAATCTTCTCCTCTGATTGTCTGGTGAGTGCTTCAGGGCCATTCTGGCCCTCTTGTTCATATTTTCTTGTCGGGACAATAACTTTTTATTTACTGATTCAATGTATGAAAGTAGGTACTAATACCATTCAGGTGGTCATGTATATACCATGGTCAACCACACCATGGGTGGGTGGGGTTGGGAGAGTGGAGGTTTTTTTAGTCCGGTGGGGGACTCATGTCTTGCATAGCAATACAACATGCCCTTGTTTTTCAAGGGAAGTTTTTAAAAAAAGCAAATAGAGCAGACCCTGATTACTGATTAGACTTCTTCTGTTGGAGCCATCTTATCTGAGTCTACTCTGTCTGCTAATATGTGAAAGGGCGTTTATTTGAGGGAAAGGGTTAATTATCCCAGAGCTCCAGATAAGATGCGTAAATTGAAATATTTTCAAGTATAACTTCAAAGTTCTTTATTTCTCCACCAAAACCTATGTTGTGACCACTCTTTAGAATCGTCTCGAAGAGACGATTCTAAAGAGTGTTTGTGTTTTGGTGGAGAAATAACGATTTTAGTATTTGAGTATGCACCGTTATCTGTAGCTCTGTTATAAATCCTGTGTAAGCACTTTTCACATGTTGTACAAATGCCATTCTATTTGACGATGCAAGAAGGTTTTTTTGATTGACCCATGATTATGGTATCATTTGAAAGGTCTTTTCTCAGATTGGTTATATCAAACTAATCTGACAATTGCCAAATGTTTGAATCAACATTCTTTTTTTAACATATATAATATACATGTACATGTATTTTTTATTTTATTTTATTTTTTCAGAAAATGAAGATGGTTTGGAAGATAATAGCTCTAACTGGAATGTTTATGTTGGTATCACAGCTAGCATTTGTAGCTGCTGATGAAGATGATTATGAGGATGGAATTGTTGAAGAGGAATCAGATGAAAATGTGGTGGTTGAAAAGGTTAGTGGTTGAGTATTTAAAGTTCTGTCGGCTTTCTGTAAATAGACAGCGTTTATATTTTGCGTCTGGCCAACCAGCCTCTTACATACATATAGAGACATTTAATGTCTTTGATGTAGTAATTTCATCCAAATACATTTCGTTATAACTACTATGGACATTTTTTCTATTTTGTGAGGCGAGCTGAACAGGAAAGCTCAACTCTAATGTTGTCATTATATTTAACCCCTTACTCCAGTCTATGAATATTCATGTATGGAATTATGACTACATGAATATTAATGAGATTAATTGTTATAATAGCACATAAGCACATGAAATTTTGGTCTTGGCAGAAACTAGAATCATAGCAATATTTTGTCATAAGCCAACGGAGCAGACCCTGATCAGATGGCTCCTATACGAGCTGTCTGATCTTGGTCTACTCTGTTTGCAAAGGTATATCTATGGAGTAAAGGGTTAAAGTAGTTAATTTCACAGTTTTCTTTTGGCACACAGTATCTCTACCTATGCTGTGCATACAGGTGATACACTAGGTAGTAGATCTGGAGAATAACGTTTTAGCCTGTCACTCCAATGTTTCCATTAACCCTTCCTTCATATAAACACCTTTTCACGCAAATGCACACAATTGCAAACAGAGTAGACCCAGATCAGATGGCTCCTATAGGAGCCATCTGATCAGGGTCTGTTCTGTTTGCTTTTGGCATGATCATTGATGTAGATCTGATTCTACAGTTTTTGTCTGAGCAAAAAAGATCCCCTGAAAAGTTTACATTATAAAAATAAATATTCATATTGTTATTATATATTATCTGAATAATACCTAATCTAGATCTACTCTGTTTGCAAAGGCAAAATTTATGGAGTAACAGTTTCATTACTAACTTCTATTTTAGTTTCCTGCCAACTGTTACATCTAATAATTAGATAGCAACAGTTGGCAGGAAACCAACAATAGCAGTTGCTTTGGTAGGACCAAAACTCAAAACACACAGCTGCAAAGTTTCATGTTGTTGCCAGTGGTTTTATCTCATGTTATTATACCCCCCACAACGAAGTCATTTCCATTATGATCGGACCACTAATTCAGGAGTTATCTCCCCTTTTTAGTCCCCTACCAATGTTTTACGGTTTTCTGGACTTTTTATGGAAGTGACTGGAGATATCAACTCTATATTTAGTACAAAGCTAAATCTAGATAAGTTACAGCTTATGTTCCAATCTCAGTCCTGTTGAATAATTATTTCCAGAGTTATTGCCCTTGAACTTTAATTTTTTGTCAAATTTCAATTTTCCGGTCTTTCTTTGGAAGTGGTTTGAGATATTAACTTTATATTTTACATAAAGCTAAATCTAGATGAGGTACAGCTTAAGTTCAAATATCGGTCTGGTTGAATAATTTTTGTCAGAGTTATGGTCCTTGAACTTAATGTTTTTCTGAAAAGGTAACTAGCTTTAGAACTTTGAAGTTGACAAAATGCTCATGAAAGGGTCTTATTTCTCGGAATTCTGAATTATTCTTCATTTTTATTACATTTTTATACTTTGGGGCATGTATTGTTTTTAAATCTCATGTTTCTGTATTCTGTATGTACATATCGAGGGCTTGGTGCAAAACTATTCTAACTCTTTCACTTTGTGAAGGAGTTAGAATAGTTTTGCACCAAGCCCTCGATATGTTCAGATAGGTGTTCTGACAAGCAGCCAGGTGGGGGGGGGGGGGGGGGGGGGGGGGGGGGGGGTATTCGTTAGCCTTTGGCTTACAGTTCTAGTTACTATAGGGCTTTTGAGTCGATGTTTTCAAACATATTCTTTTATTTCTTTATGGCGGCTAGTCATATTTTCTTACTTTCCCTTAACCCTTTGCTTGATAAATACTCCTTCCTACGCTTTTGCAAACAGAGTAGACCCAGATCAAACAGCTCTTGTAGGAGCCGTCTGATCAGGGTCTGCTCTGTTTGCTCATGATACAATATAGATATGGTTATACAGTTTCTGGCATGGCCACAAATTCCTGTGTCCATGCACTAGTATAACAAATTAATCTAATTAATATTCATGACATTATTATTTCTTACATGGATATTCATGGAGGAAAAGGGTTAAAGCTATAAAGCTACCAAACTGCTTTAATATGCCCCCAAGATTTAGACCAGGCTCATTTTGTTTTTATAACTTTTTAACTTGTCTTTTTGTTGGTTTGTCTGAAACTTGGGGAACAACTTTTGACCTATTAGCTGTAGAGATTTCACACTCGGCCTGCCAAGGATATATTGCACAAAGTGTCATTGTAATGAACATGACAATAAATTGAAAAATGTGACTGTTAATGATTTATGAGCAGGCCTGTTACATTAAGTTTGTACAAGAATAACACCAAATTTGATATGTACAATCCTTATTTCAATGTTGGTCCTTATATTATAATGCTTGCCATATGAAGACAATTAATTAATTAATTTAATGCATAATTTAAAGAAAAATATCACAGTTGTCAACAATCAATATCAACACTCTGAAGAATGAAAGACCAGTGAATAGTTGAATAATCAAAGTACAGTACTATCACACAATGTTGTACATATCTCTATATTCAATCCCTTAGGAAGGTCCTAACATTTGATCTAAAAACACATACATGTTTAGAATCTCATACAGACTGGGGCAAAGAATTCCATAAAATTGCAAATTACTTTTGTCCAAACCTTTTTAACTATAGGAAGTGGATATTTTCTAGTATCAGTACATGTAAAAGATTGATTCTTGGAATATGTGATACATGTATACATGATTCAGAACAACTGGCATTAACTGGCACTCTAAATGGTAATTATGTACATCACTCATGGGGGGATTTTTTTGTCTTCATATAGCTTAGAGCTGTATTGTTATGAATGTTTAATTCATGACAGAGTGTTATCTGATCTACCATTCTATGGACTGGTTACCAGTTAAGCTTAGAGAAAAGATCACTTCCAATGTGAAATCTATGTTCCATAACTACTACAAGACAAACCTAACAAGTTAACCCTTTACTCCATGAATATTTATGTTAGAAAAGATGACATCATGAATATTAATTACATTAATATTTAAAACGGCATATTAACACATGCAATTTTCGCCAAAGCAGAAACTGTAGAATCATATCTATATTATATCACAAGCGAACAGAGGAGACCCTGATCAGACGGCTCCTATAGGAGGAAGGGTTAGGCGTATTTAAGGAATTATATCTTGGTCAAGTTTGATAGCCATGTAAATCGCTTCAGTTGTTTAGGCAATGCTCCCCTTTATTTGTAAAAAATGCCTGAAAAAATATCTTGTCCGGACTCTTTCTTGGAAAATATTTTTCCAATCCTCGCCAAACTTTACACACATGTTTGTTGCTATTATATCTTGGTTAAGCCATGTAAATCGCTTTGGTCGTTGCATACTTTAGAAGCTGTTACAGTCAACAAAACATCTTATGTGTCATGCTGCTACACTGTTAGGAGCACTAAAGTCTTACCCAAAACATTCACGTATGTGCATCTTGAATAATAATTATGGCCCTTACTTTCTGTGAAAAAATTCTGAAGTGGGGGCATCAATATCCTATGGACACATTTCTAGTTTTAAGTTTATTTGAAGTTTAATAGAAATAGTTTGATTTGATCCCCTTACATTTGTAAACTGATCATAGTTGTTTTGTTGTTGAATTTTCATGTGATCACTCTTTTGTTGCAGATGAAATATGAGCCACCAAATATAGCAGGGAAGCCATTCTTTGCAGAGACATTTGATAACCCAAATAGGTTCAAAGCAAGGTGCGTGTTCATTTCCGTAGATTGAGACTTTTTGATCGGATTTTGTTGTTAATCTTTCTTACTGTAACCCTTTTTGTCTTTGAAGTTAGAACATTTTTCTAAGCATTTGAAATATACAGTATTTTTTTTGTATCTTCATTGCAATAGATGGGCCCAGTCTCAAGCTAAGAAAGACAACACGGATGAGTCTATAGCCAAGTATGACGGTAAATGGGGCCATGAGGAGCCAAAGGAGACTGGCTTGGAAGGGGACATGTCCTTGATTCTCAAGGTATTAAAAGCTGTGTCTTTGAACCTCCTGTCTCAGTCTTTCACCACTAGAGGACCTCTTGGGATAAAGATGAATGATTAGTCAGTAACATAACCAGTCAAAACAAGAATGTGTCTTTTTAGAAACGATTCAATTATTGTTTGGTTTATATATACATGTAGTATATTGAGTATGTTGCACTTAGTTGGAAATTGAATTAGATTTTGAAATATTACATGCATGTACAGTAAAACTTATTTATAACGAACTCTGATAAAGCGAATTCCCGCTTATAGCGAACTAAATTTCGTTCCCCGGTCGATATCTTCATTAATTCTATACAGACTATAATGTTTAGTGCGAAGTTGGTTAGAGCGAATTTTCGCTTATGGCGAACTGATTTTCCAGTACCATTATTCACAAACACTTTAAAATTCCTTCATTAAAGCGAATTTTCACCTTGCTACTATCTTCAAGTACCTGTGTATTTCGCACGATTAACACCATGTCGCATAGGTGTTAAAACACACACTAGTGTTGGGGCGAACTGTGAAGCAATCCGTAAAGCATGTATTCTTCACGGTGGTAGGGTATATATATATGCGCTAAAAAGTACGGGTTATAGCTAAACATTGTTAAAATATGATGTTGGTTTTTTATTTTCAAAATAAATACTTCAAGTCTTTTGGTTTTGTTATTCCCTCCCGTTCGCATATTATTTCAGCATTTTCCGCTATAAATAGAATCTACCGCTGACTCCGATGACAACACAGATCTATAAGGAATATTTGCCCCTGCCCACATACGCGGAGTCTTTGTCCGCTATACCTAATTTGCGTCGGACATTGGAGCAACGACCAAATGCTCCTGATTTTTTTTAAACACTGACATTTATGAAACAGTTATTTGGCAAGTTTCAAGCATCAACACGTGTTCAAATGCAAATGACCGATTTCTTCCACAAAGAGTAAGCTGTACGATGAATGATGTGCATTTTGGGAGTTTGATCGCTACGCATACATGTCTATATTACGGTTTAATAAATATTTAACAGTCGTGTGTCAAAGTCATAATTTATAGCGAAATTCGTACTATCAATATAGCGAATAATGTTTATAGCGAAGTAAATCCTTCAGTCCCTTGGAATTCGTTATAACCGAGTTTTACTGTATGTAGTTTGGGTCTTAAAAAATTGAAGAACATATACATGTATTTGTACACTTGTGTTTAGAACTGATAGTTGATAATTGATTGGTTTAGAAACACATTTTTTGATTCACCTGAAAATCCAACTTAAATTGTGAGCCTTTTTCAGTCAAAGGCCAAACATCATGCTATTGCTGCCAGATTGGACAAGCCGTATGAGTTTAAAGGAAAACCATTCATTGTTTCGTGAGTATATCACATGTTTGTATCATTGTAAACCTCCCTATACTCCTAATCAGTACTACTACGAACATGGTACTTAACCCTTTCCTCCAAAGGCTATTTTTAGACCCAACCTCTTTGAATGAATCTACCGAAAAGGAGCATTTACTAGAGGAAAGGAAAATGTTAGAATTGTGTAGTATTGAAACCATTGTGAGCATATATGCTCTATTTATCACAATGGTTTCGAGAAGTGACTATTATAGAAGCGTAGAAAAGCCTATTTATGGAGAAAAGAGTTAATCCCTTGTCTCATATAAACACTTTTTCATGCTTTTGCAAACAGTAGACCCAGGTCAGATGGCTCCAGGAGTCCTGTAGAAACCGTCTGATCAGGGTCTGCTCTGTTTACTTTTAAAATAATACTATGACCAAAACAAAAAAATTCATATACATTTGTACCATTATGAAAATGCAGCTAATAGATATCTATGATGATGTCAATATTTTCAACATGAATATTCATCAGGTAAAGGGTTGATGAGACATACAATAATTATTACCATAAACATTAAATTTTACACACCCGTTCTTCCATCTCCACCAGTATTTGAAGCTGAATATGTCAATTCTACTCCCTATAGAACAGTTTGATCTGGGTTTACACTATTTACCTGTGTTTGTAGGACTTCTATTGTCACTTTCCACATTGTCATACTGCAATATTCTCAGAGTAGGTTCTTTAACCCTTTCCTCCATAAATACGCCTTCTACGCCTCTGTAAAAATCACCTGCTGAAACCATTGTGATTAATAGAGCATTTGCTCTTATAGGAGCAAAATTTTTAATGCTCTATTTATCATAATGGTTTCAAACTACAAAATTATAAAAAAAAATCCTTTTCTCTAGTTAATGCTCCTTTTCGGTAGATTTATTCAAAGTGGTTGGATATAAAAATAGCCTATGAGGGAATGGGTTAATACACAGTATGCACAAAATGTCAAGTATTTCAGATCCTAATGAGATGCTACAGTATCAGTGTCTAATCTGGATCTAAACAGTTTACAAAGTTTTTCCAGAAAGTCTTGTTAACCATTTACTCCATGAATATTCATTTAAGATATAAAGGATGTCATGAATATTGATTAGATTAATTTTTATAATGGTATATGAACACAGGCAGAAACTGTAGATTCAGATCAGTATTATCTAATAAGGAAACAGAGCAGACCCTGATCAGAGAAAGATGTTGCGATTGTTTCTGCCACTCTGTAGTAGTTGGTTGTTTCTGACCATAGACTAGATAAAAAGTTCTTTTGCCACATCAGGTTTTAAGAATGTTTATATGGATTTGTACTCACCTTTATAAACTATATGTTTTATCTGCTGCCCCCTTTCTTTTCTTTAGGTACGAAGTGAAGTTCCAGAATGGCATAGACTGTGGTGGAGCATATATCAAACTCTTGTCAAAGACAGACAAAATGGACCTGGTGAGTGCATTATAGAGCCTCATAATATGTCTGTCTAGTTGTATGAAAAACTTTAATCCACTCCCTCATGGGCTATTATTAGACCCAACTTCTTTGAATAAATCTATTGAAAAGAAGCATGTTTAGTAGAAAAAAAGGAAAAATTTAGAATTGTGTGGTTTTGAAACCACAATAATAAATAGAGCATTGGTTCACATGGACCTTTTATCACAATGATTTAACCCTTTTCTCCATAAATACGCCTTTCTACGCCTTTGCAAATAGAGTAGACCCAGATCAGACAGCTCCTATAGGAGCCCTCTGATCAGGGTTTGCTTATGACATAACATAGATATGATTCTACAGTTTCTGCCATGGCCAAAAATTCCTGTGTCCAAAAGTAATTAATATTCATAACATCATAATTTTTTACATAAAATATTCATGGAGGAAAGGGTTAATAAAGTGACGGTTACAGGCGCTAATATGAGGGAATGTGTTGAAAGAAAAACACATACTACGAGATACAAAGTTTATAAATGTTCTTGTTTTACTGCCTTTTTCCAATGATTTGGTTCTTATATATTTATGACTTTATCCTGGCCGTGAAACCTCTGTATATATCTTGATGAATATATGTTTGTGTATATGTTATCTTCACTATAACCTTGTTACGCCAGTTTATCTCTTTGCATGGTAAACAGTGATTACCTATACAAACAGGTTGGATCCAGATGAGGCACCACATGATGCGTGGTCTTATCAGGATCCAAACTGTTTGACACTTTGACCATATTTTTGGAAGGATTGAGAGAAAACATTTTAAAAATTGAAGCAGACAACAATTGTTGCAGACAAAAAATGAAGAGTATGCATAGAGTTTGTAAGATTGAATTCATGAACATACAGTAAAAACTGAAATATTGGACATGCATTAGTAACGTTGACTTGTGTATTACAGAAATCTTTCCATGACAAGACTCCGTACACGGTGATGTTTGGTCCAGACAAGTGTGGACTAGATTACAAGGTAAAATCATACAGAATATTTTGCTTTTGAAAGAAAATTTGTTTAATCCAATATTTCATGAATATTCTTTTAAGAAATAATGTTCTATTCCAATCTTCACCAAACTTCAGAAAATTGTGTGTGGCCATATCTCAAGTTAGATAACCAGCCAAATGGCCCCAGACGGGCATAATTTGTTTCAGTTTTGCACGCTTTGTTATTTACAATGGCACATGTATACGGGACCTTTTGGCCTTGGCAGAAACTGTAGAATCATATCTATAATATTTCATTAGCATACAGAGCAGGCCTGATTCAGATGGCTCTTATAGGAGACATCTGATCTGGGTCTACTCTTTTTGCAACGGCGTAGAAAGGTGCAATTATGGAGTAAAGGGTTAATTATTGAAATATCAACCAGCATATAAAACAGGACTTTGAAGCATTGATGGAAGTTGTAGAACAGTTTTGTTTTAGATAAAAATTTGGCCAAATTCAGTATTAAAACTCCTTGTCAGTTATTTCATATTCACACCTTTTGTTATAACTTAACAAAGTTTACACTGTTCACTCTCTGATTTTAGATTGGATAAATTTTGGGTTAAAACTTTTGTCAAAATACTATAGACCAAATTAAATGCCCAGTCAAATTGCCATAGTAACTGTGGAATTATAGCCCTTGATATGCTTTAAGTGGACAAGGACTGCACTGTAGCTCTTGATTTGCCCAAAGTGGACAACTCTGCTGTTTAATCTGGTAACAGGTTTAGCTGGTGTCAGTTCAGTGCTCTTATTGTGAACTAGAAACTTGATGTTAAATTATGCCCAGGGTTTGCAGACTTTTAGACATGTAATTTATAATGGAATGCATTTTATTATTTTTTTATGCCCCCAGATCAGATCTTGTGTGTGTGTGTGTGTGTGGGGGGGGGGGTTCATATTGCTCTGTCTGTTGGTCTGTTTAACACTTTAACTTTGGTCATAACTTTTGAGCCAGTGCAGATATAAAGACTTGATATTTGGCATGCATATGTATCTCATAAAGTCACACATTTTTAGGGTGACATGTCAAGGTCATCCTTCAAGGTCAGATATATAGGTGAAATCACTGACTTTTACATTGTCCATAACTTTTGAACCAGTAGATATAGAGACTTGATATTTGGCATGCTTGAGTATCTCATGAAGTTGCACATTATGAGGGGGTGACATGTCAAGGTCTAGGCCATCCTTCAGGGTCAAAGGTCGAATTTGGCGGGAGCATAGTGTTTCATAAACATATCTTGTTTTTTCACCCTTTTCCATGTTTTACTTGACCCATAATAAGTTTTCAAGTAAATTTAGTAATTTATTATTTATCTTTTCAGCTACATTTCATTTTCCGTCACAAGAACCCAAAGACTGGAGAATTTGAAGAGAAACATGCTAAGAAACCATCAGCAACCATTGACAAATACTTCACAGATAAGAAGACCCATCTCTATGCCCTAGGTGTGTTCTCTCTTATGGCCAGAGGTCCAGATAATATGCATCAATTTAAACATTTTCAACAACAGCTCCTTTGTTTCTCCACCAAACCCTATACTGTGACCAGTCTTTAAAATTGTCTCTTCGAGACAATTCTAAAGAGTGGTCACAGTATAGGGTTTGGTTGAGAAAATTTTAATGATGATTTCAGTATTTAAGTATGCACCTTTATCTGTTGCTGAGCTATTGTAATACGGTTGTGACAATTTGTGTACTGCTCTATCAAAACCGTTTCTCAGCCAAACTCTGTTTTGCTGTTGCTCATTAGAGTCATCTAGTTTTGGCCATCCTAATTAATAATGGCAAGATAGCATTTGATGGAGAAATGTAAACAGAGCAGACCCTGATCAGATGGCTCCTATAAGAGCTGTCTGATCTGGGTGTACACTGTTTGCAAAGTATGAAAGAATGAAGGGAATGGTTAAAACATTGATTTTTGTGGAAAGAGTGTAGTATTTGGAAAAAATAGCTGTGAAAGCATTTGACAATTGTCCCGATAAATTTAACATTTGCAAACAGCTTTGATTTTGATGAGATGCCAAAATGTTTGACACTTTGTCAATAGTATCTCACAAACCTGATCAAATCGGAATATATAAAAAAAATCACCAGGTTAATGATTTACTTTTAACCCTTTCCTTCATATAAACATGTTTTCACACATTTGCAAACAGAGTAGACCCAGATCAGACGGCTCCTATAGGAGCCGTCTGATCAAGGTCTGCTCTGTTTGCTTATGGTATAATATAGATCTGATTTTACAGATTCTGCCATGGGCTAAAAAATCCTATGTCCATGTGCTATTAGCCTATTATAACAATTAATCTAATTAATATTCATGACAGCATTTATTTATTATATGAATATTCATGGAGGAAAGGGTTAAGCTAACTCCTATCCTGCTAAGTGTCTTGATCGGCAGACAGCTGAAATCCAAAACAAGACACTGAGTTAATGGACAAGTCATCAGATTTCAGGCTGTTTGCCACTAGGATAATAACTTCAAAATAAAGTAAGCAACATGGGGGAAAAGGCAAATTTCTTACTGTTGTGTAACTGTTTTCAGTGGTCAACCCAGATAATTCATTTGAGGTGCTTGTAGATGGCAAGGTGGTTAACGCAGGCAATTTGCTAGAGGACATGAGGTAAGACAGCATAATAGCCGTTTAAAATACGTCTAATTGGTTATCTTTCAGATATTTAGTACCAAAATATAACAGGTTTATTAATCTAGAAAACAGATTTGTTACATAGTGAAAGGTCCAATATTGATGGGACATTAAAATGGACCTATATTTACAGTATTCATGACAGCATGTTTGTTTTATAAAATGAAGTATTAAGACTGTTTCATAACCCTAATAGCTTTAGTAAAGTTGTACTGTAGTAAAATTGTACTGGCTATAAAAGGTCCTTTTAAGTATAGAAGCCTAGGAGTTAACCCCTTCAAAATTTACAGTCTTTAGCATTTTAGTGAATATCTGGTATATAGACATGACTGTGTTATATATTATAACCGATTGATGCTTGTTTAACCTTTAACTCCATGAATATTCATGTAAGAAATAGTACATGTATGAATATTAATTAGCTTAATGTCTATAATTGCATATAAAACGGACAAATTTGACACTGGTAAATGTATACTCACTTTAGCAAACAGAGCAGACCCAAATCAGGTGGCTCCTACAGGATCTGGGTCTACTCTGTTTGCAAAGGCATTAAAAGGTGTATTTATGTAGTAATGGGTAAACTGACATCGTCATTGGTTTGTTTATTTAAGGCAGTTGAATTTTTCTGTATGTCCAACATTATATGATAAGTGAATAGTGTTGCACTTGTCTGTCAGTATGAACTTCCCCAAAATCTTGGGTATTGAACTATGCCTACACCTTTGATCAGATTTGTTTAAACTCTTCACAGTTGAATAAGCACCATAATGGCCTATGAAGATGTGAATAAGGAAAAGAAGTTTAGACGTGGTCAGTTTTGATGGAATTACACAAATTTGCCATTTGGACTTAAAAACATACTGGTGGAAATGGCAGTGTAGAGGTATTCATGTCCTATAGACATCATTCCATTCTTTTTCTTCAGTCCAGCTGTCAATCCACCAAAAGAGATTGATGATCCTAATGACAAGAAACCAGAGGACTGGGACGAGAGGGAAAAGTAAGTCTTAGTACTGTAATTGTTTCCAACTTACTGAATTGGCTAAAAGGTTGTGCACAAGCTACTATTTTGCTATAGTGTCAGTACAATAACCATGAGTGGGTTTGTTATGAAATATCATTAAAGAGGGAGCTTAACTTCCAATTTGGTTTGAATTACATGAAAATTATAACCCTTTTAATAATGTCATCTGCTTAAGGTGCCACAATAGGCAGGAGTCCAAAAAAATCTTTTTTTTTTTATTTTTGCATTAATTAATAGCCACTAATCTTTTCTATCCATTACATTAAAGAAATACTACTAAATATACCACTAAAGCTGTGAAAACCCAATTTACTTTAATACCATCAAGTTTTTCTCTGACTTGACCAGTCAGCCATTAATGGGGGAAGGCTTATCGGGGGCACCATAATGCATAATCTGCATGTGCGCAGATAATCGTGTGATAAAGCAATAGGTGATCATTATCAAATTGTATTGCTGTTATGTAAGACTTTATTTCGATACTTGGTGTGAAATAATAATCATAATTGGAGATTTATGTGTATTTATATGTCGTAGCGGATATTAGATCTAGTTTGGCTAGCTGATTTCTGCATGTCAACCGTCATCTTTATCGCATATGTGAAATAAGTTGCGTCGAACCTGAAAAAATAATAAAATTGATGATTATTAGTTTGACAAACTATACATTCGTCATTACTCTTTACTCCACGAATATTCACGTAATTAAAAATAATATCAACACATATTCAATTGTCATAGCCAAAACTCAAGTCATATTACACTATTCAATAACTAAACGGAACAAGCCAGTCCGTGGTCGGAACCATCTGATCAGTGTCTGCTCTGTTTGCAAATGCGTTAAATGGTATATCTATGGAGTAACAGGTTAACCACTACTTGGAGATCAGTATTACCACCAAATTTGTTAAATGACAATGGTATACTGTATTCGTTATTACCTACACGCTTTCACAAGTCGAGGTTTAATAATATAACAACAAAAATAATGTTGATGATGATAATAATAATAATTAAAACAGCAGCAGATATATAAAGTATCTTACAAATTAAATTGTCGTGGCAGAAACTGTCAAGCCATATTACATTATTCCGTATGCAAACAGAACAAGCCAAGCCGTGGTCGGTACCGTACGTCTGATCTGGGTCTACTCTGTTTGAAAATGCGTTATCTGCTGTAATCGTTATTACCTACACTCTTTCAAGAGTCGAATTTTAATAATAACAACAATAATGATGATGATAATAATAATTAAAACAACAGATAGCTTATAAACATAAAGTAGCTTACACATTCAATTGTCATGGCATATTACAGAACTAGCCAAGCCGTGATCGGAACCGTCTGATCTGGGTCTACTCTGTTTGCAAATGCGTTAAAGGGGATATCTATGGAGTAAAGGGTTAATCACTGCTTGGAGATCAGTATTGCAACCAAATTTGCTTAATTTGTTAAATTACAGTTATCTACTGTAATTGTTATTACCTTCACTCTTTCAAGAGTCTAATAATAATAATAATTAAAATAATAATAATTATAATGAGATTAATAATAATTAAAACAGCAGACAGCTTATGAAATATAAAATAACTTACCCGGCGTCCGACACAGCATCCCGCAAGTCGTTTTCCCATTCAGCCATATTTTCCCCTCGGTAGCCTCAACTATGTAGGTCACGTGACTAGATAAGCGCAGTACGACACGTTTCGACTGAGTGATTTATGGGTAAAAGGCAATAAAATCACCTTTTTAGCTCACCAGAGCACAAAGTGCTCGGGGTGAGCTTTTGTGATCGCCTGATGTCCGTCGTTGTGTGGTGTGCGTCGTCCGTCGTCCCGCGTCAACAATTTGAACCTTTAAAAATCTTCTCCTCTGAATCTACAGGGTTCTCAGCTTTCATCTTTGGTACATAGCATCACCTATAGGTCCTCTACAAAAGTTATATAAATTATGCCCCTGGGGTCAAAATTGGCCCCGCCCCAGGAGTGGGAAGTTTTCAATAGAAACATATAGTAAAACTTTGAAAATCTTCTCCTCTGAAACCAGAAGGTTCTCAGCTTTCATATTTGGCACATAGCATCGTGTTCAGGTCCTCTACAAAAGTTATATAAATTATGACCCTGGGGTCAAAATTGGCCCCACCCCAGGGGTGGGCAGTTTTCAATAGAAACAAATAGTGAAATCTTTGAAAATCTTCTCCTCTGAAACTGGAAGGCTCTCAGCTTTCATATTTGGCACAGAGCATCATGTTCAGGTCCTCTACAAAAGTTATATAAATTATGCCCCTGGGGTCAAAATTGGCCCCGCCCCAGGGGTGGGCAGTTTTCAATAGAAACAAATAGTGAAATCTTTGAAAATCTTCTCAGAAGCTGGAAGGCGCTCAGCTTTCATATTTGGCACATAGCATCATGTTCAGGTCCTCTACAAAAGTTATATAAATTATGCCCCTGGGGTCAAAATTAGCCCCGCCCCAGGGGTGGGCAGTTTTCAAAAGAAACAAATAGTGAAATCTTTGAAAATCTCCTGAAGCTGGAAGGCTCTCAGCTTTCATATTTGGCACAGAGCATTATGTTCAGGTTCTCTACAAAAGTTATATAAATTATGGCCCTTGGGCCAAAATTGGCCCCGCCCCAGGGATGGGCAGTTTTCAATAGAAACATATAGTGAAAACTTTGAAAATCTTCTCCTCTGAAACTGGAAGGTTTTCAGCTTTCATATTTGGCACATAGCATCATATTTAGGTCCTCTACAAAAGTTATATAAATTATGGCCCTGGGGTCAAAATTGTCCCCGCCCCAGGGGTGGGCAGTTTTCAATGGAAACAAATAGTGAAAATTTTGAAAATCTTTTTATCTGAATCTGGAAAGTTCTTAGCTTTCATATTTGGCGCATAGCATCATGAACATGTATAGGTCCTTTACAAAAGTTATATGAATTATGGGCCTGGGGTCAAAATTGGCCCCGCCCCAGGGGTGGGTAGTTTTCAGTAGAAACATATAGAGAAAACTTTGAAAATCGTCTCCTCTGAAACTGAAAGGTTCTCAGCTTTCATATTTAGCTCATAGCATCATGTTCAGGTCCTCTACAAAAGTTATATAAATTATGCCCCTGGGGTCAAAAGTAGCCCGCCCCAGGGCCGACTAGTTTTCTATAGAAACATATAGTGAAAACTTTGAAAATCTTCTCCTCCGATTGTCTGGTGAGCGCTTCAGGGCCATTCTGGCCCTCTTGTTTAAATGATCCAGTGGAGAGAAAGAGGAGGAGCTTAGTGGAAAATGTTACTTGTGATATAAGCTCTCCATTGGACAAGCTATTGATAATTATCGGATTACGCAACTCGGTTGGGGTTCTCTTTTGTATATTTTTGATGTTTTCCGCAAATGCAAATTTAAAGTGACCGGCATTTTCAAACAGCCATAACTTCTGTAATTTGTGTCCGAATTATACGCGGTTTGCGGCATATCAAACAGCATTGTATCCGCGAGGGATCCGTGTCACAGTTTTTTGATGTCTTGCTTTGTTCGCCTAACATAAAACAAAACGTAGCGGGAGGCAGAATTTCAAGGGTCTTAAGACTAAAATATTGCATAACTCCTAAACGGAGAGTTTTATCAAAAATCTGTGACATGGATCCCTAGACATGCTAATGATATACATATTGCCCAATTATGATAAGATTAGTCCAAAAGATGACTTTGTAATGGCTGTTTAAAAAATTTCAAAGTGGCACGTTTAAATGGATTTCAAATGTCGGTTTTGATAAGATTATCGATTTTTCTGATAAATAATAAGATAAATTAATATAAATAACCAACTAGGCTTAGAAAAAAATGATTTTGGTAGTTTTAAATATGATTTTCCGAGATCTAGGGCTAAACTATCTCGCCACCTTAAGCATGGTGACGTTTGGGGATGACTTCTCTGTAATCTGTGTCAACAATTTCTTTAACCCTTTCCCTGTTGAATATTCATGTAAGAAATAAGGACATCATGAATACATCTCCTTTTCCAGACGTTGAGTATGGTAGTGACTCTAGTGTTGCTATCATAATTGAGATCTGGTAGATTAATATTCACAGCTGGTGTAATGGCCTTGCTTGTTTGATATACAGGCATGGTTTGGCTGACTGTGTTACACTATGTAGATTGTTGGATTTTTTTGTAACAAAAATCCCACAAGACTTCGGCAAAGGTTTTTATTTATCTCTGAAAATTATTATTTTACACTTTACAGGCTAAGTATTTGTTGTCTGCTACACTCCTTGTCAGCTGTAATTCTGAAAGTAAATTTTTAAAAATAAGTTAGTTTGGATCCTGATGACATACCAAATTATGCAGTTTCTGTGAAAATCAATTTGCTGCTAGCCTGCAAAGATTGAATTTGAAACTGCATACATGGTGTCAAAGATGTTAGATCATTCAAGTTCAGTGTTTAATTATAGCCCAACTTCAAAAAAGTGGGGTCCATATAGGACTCACACATGTTAGTTATCCATTTGTATGTTTATGGGTGTTATGACTTTTTGGGTGTTTGATAGATTTGTATGTTATTGCGCAGGAAATTGTATGAAAATCCATCAACCAGTTTAGGTGAACTTTTAAAGTTTGTAATACCAACAGATATTCATGAAACACAAAATGTGTAGCAGGCAATGTGAACCTTTGTTACACTCAAATAAATCATAGACTTTTTTCATATCACTCTTTTCAGTAGTTCAGAAGCTTCCTGATACATCTCTTTTCCAGACGTTGAGTATTGTAGTGACTTTAGTGTTGCTATTATAATTGAGATCTGGTAGATTAATATTCACAGTTGGTGTAATGGCCTTGGTTGTTTGATATACAGGCATGGGTTTGCTGACTGTGAAACACTATGTAGATTGTTTGATTTTATTGTGACAAAAATCGCACAAGACTTCGGCAAAGGTTTTTATTTATCTCTGAAAATTGTTATTTTATTCTTAACCCATTCCCTCATATTGACCACTTTATGACGACTCTGCAAAAGTCACTTTGTGAAACCATTGTGATAAATAGAGCATTTGCTCCTATAGGAACAAATGCTCTATTTATCACAATGGTTTCAAACTACAAAATTCTAAAATTTCTTTTGCTCTAGTTAATGCTCCTTTTCGGTAGATTTATTCAAAGAGGTTGTATCTAAAAATAGCCTATGAGGTAATGGGTTAACAGGCTAAGTATTTGTTGTCTTCAACAATCATTGTCTGCTGTAATTATACCCCCCTTTTGAAAAAATGGGGGTATATTGCTTTGCACATGTCGGTCGGTCGGTCGGTCGGTAGATCGATGGTTTCCGAACGATAACTAATAAACGCCTTGGCCTAGAATCTTCAAACTTGCTGTGGTGGTTGGTCATGATAAGTAGATGACCCCTATTGTTTTTGAGGTCACTAGGTCAAAGGTCAAGGTCACCATGACCTAAAATGGTGAAATAGTTTCCGATCAATAACTGCTCAAAGGTTTGGCTTGGGATCTTCAAACTTGCTGTGGTGGTTGGTCATGACCACTAGATGACCCCTATCGATTTTGAGGTCACCAGGTCAAAGGTCAAGGTCACCATGACCTTAACTGGTTAAATGGTTTCCGATCAATAACTGCTCAAGGGTTTAGCTTAGAATCTTCAAACTTGCTGTGGTAGTTGGTCATGACCACTGGATGACCCCTATTGATTTTGAGGTCACTAGGTCAAAGGTCAAGGTCACCATGACCTTAACTGGTTAAATGGTTTCCGATCAATAACTGCTCAAGGGTTTAGCTTAGAATCTTCAAACTTGCTGTGGTAGTTGGTCATGACCACTGGATGACTCCTATTGTTTTTGAGGTCACTAGGTCAAAGGTCAAGGTCACCATGACCTTAACTGGTAAAATGGTTTCTGATCAATAACTGCTGAAGGATTTGGCTTAGGATCTTCAAATTTGCTTAGATGGTTGGTCATGACAACTAGATGAGTAATTGTTTTTTAGGTCACTAGGTCAAAGGTCAAGGTCACCATGACCTTAACTGGTGAAATGGTTAGCGATCATTAACTGCTCTAGGGTTTGGCTTAGGATCTTCAAATTTGCTGTGGTGGTTGGTAATGACCACTAGATGACCCCTATTGATTTTGAGGTCACTAGGTCAAAGGTCAAGTTCAGCATGCTCTTAACTGGTTAAATGGTTTCCGATCAATAACTGCTCAAGGGTTTGGCTTAGAATCTTCAAACTTGCTGCGGTAGTTGGTCATGACCACTGGATGACCCCTATCGTTTTTGAGGTCACTAGGTCAAAGGTCAAGGTCACCATGACCTAATCTTGTGAAATGGTTTCTGATCAATAACTGCTCATGGGTTTGGCTTAGGATCTTCAAATTTGCTTAGGTGGTTGGTCATGACAACTAGATAAGCCCTGTTGTTTTTTAGGTCACAGGTCAAGGTCACCATGACCTTAACTGGTGAAATGGTTTCCAATCAATAACTGCTCAAGGGTTTGGCTTAGGAAATTGCTGTGGTGGTTGGTCATGACAACTAGATGACCCCTATTGATTTTGAGGTCACTAGGTCAAAGGTCAAGTTCAGCATGCTCTTAACTGGTTAAATGGTTTCCGATCAATAACTGCTCAAGGGTTTGGCTTAGAATCTTCAAACTTGCTGCGGTAGTTGGTCATGACCACTGGATGACCCCTATCGTTTTTGAGGTCACTAGGTCAAAGGTCAAGGTCACCATGACCTAATCTTGTGAAATGGTTTCTGATCAATAACTGCTCATGGGTTTGGCTTAGGATCTTCAAATTTGCTTAGGTGGTTGGTCATGACAACTAGATAAGCCCTGTTGTTTTTTAGGTCAAAGGTCAAGGTCATCTTGACCGTAACTGATGAAATGGTTTCCAATTAATAACTGCTCAATGGTTTGGTTCGGGATCTTCAAAATTGCCGTGGTAGTTGGTTCTGACCACTAGATGACCCCTATAGTTGTTGAGGTCACTAGGTCAAAGGTCAAGGTCACCATGACCTTAACTTGTGAAATGTTTTCAGATCAATAAATGATCAGTGGTTTGGCTTAGGATCTTCAAAGTTGCTGTGGTGATTAGTCATGACCACTGGATGACCTCTATAGTTGAGGTCACTAGATCAAAGGTCAGGGGGTCTGGGGGTATACATGTTTTACAAACATCTCTTGTTCTGAAAGTAATTTTTTCCTTCATTCTCAAAAATGTATAAAACTGTTTGGATCCTGATGACATACCAATCTTACTCAGTCTCTGATTTATCCAATCTATTTGTGTAATAAAGCACAAATTTGCTGCTAGCCTGTAAAGAGTCAGTTTGAAACTGCATAAATGGTTCAGAGATATTAACTCGTTCGATTAGAAGTTCGATGTGTTTTAATTATTACTTCAAAAAGTGGGGTCCATATATAGGATTCACACACGTTAGTTTGTCCATTTGTATGTATGTTAATTTGTTTATTTTGTTGTTTTATGCTTGTCTTCTTATATGTTTGAGTTTAGAAGTGTGCTGGTGAATTTCTACAGATTGCAACACCTACGGATTTTCATAATACACAAAATGTACACCAGACAATGTGATTCATTGTTATACTCAAACAAATGATAGATTTTATTTTTTTCATTATCACCCTCAGAAGTTCAGAATCTCCTGATACATGTACTTCTGTTTTCCAGACGTTGAGTATGGTAGTGACTTTAATGTTGCTTTCATAATTGAGATCTGGTAGATTAATATTCACAGTTGGTGTAATGGCCTTGGTTGTTTGATATATGGTCATGGTTTTGCTGACTGTGAAAACACTAAAATCACACAATATTTGAAAGATTATATTATCTTGCTTGTTGAGAAGATAAAAAATGTATATGATAAAGAAGTAAGAGCCGGCACTGGAATTAAACAATTCTATGCGGTGTTTGTATGTACTGATATAGACCTTTCTTTCAATTTGAATATTTTGTTTTATTTGCAGGATTCCAGATCCTGTTGCAGAGAAACCAGATGACTGGTAAGTGCTTTTCTAGTTTTTTCTTTTAGTTAACAATAAGAATTGAATAACAGCAACACAAAGGCTTGTTTTTTTTAAAGCTATTTGATTGAGTCTGAGTTCATTCTTAAGCCGCGTGGCTCAGTGATAGTGGCGTCCGCCTGCGGTACGGAAGGTCGTGGGTTCGATCCCCGGCCGCGACAGACCAAAAGTCGTTAAAAGTTGGTACTAGTAGCTCCCTTGTCTACACTTGACATTAAAAGGGTAGTTCTAGGTCTGGTCGGCCCGGTGTCAGGATAATGTGACTGGATGGGGTGTCCTTGCCATGTGCCCGTGGCAGGGGCATTCCAGTGAGGCAGCCCTACAACTTGTCTCAAGCTAGTGCCGTCTGCAAATAACTGAAATACTGTTGGTCGAGCGTAAAACCCAACTCACTCACTCACTCATTCTTAAGCACCTGATTGGTCAGATTGTTTTGATTTTTTTTAAGGGGGGGGGGGGCCTAAGTGAAACTCAAAATCTGATCAATCAGATGCTTAAGAACAAACTCGGACTTGCTTTTAATAGAAGTTTTATAACCTTAGGGCTGATAGTATCCAGAGGAACAGATAAACATTTGAGTGATTTCTCAACAGAAATTTGCCCCAATCTGAGTAACAAGGTCCAGGCCATAATATTATTGCCAAATCTGACAGATAGATCTGTGAAATAGTTAGCCTTACAATGTCACTTGCCTGTCTTGTGTCCATTTCATAATGGCTGTTACTACTGTATTCATGGACACATTTTGTATGACAGTAAACTTAAGACTAAGCTTTGAATTAAAGATCAAGTGCCATTATGCTAGTCTCTGTTGATTTATTAGACTATTGATGATGTTTTTTTTTTGGGGGGGGGGGGGGGGGGAATATGGAAGTTTTCATACCCAATTTAATTTTTTTAGATCCTGTATTACTTATAAATGTAAAGAGGAATACTCAATTAACCTATACACCTTATCTACTCCTGGTATCTTTGTTTACCCTTTACCTACAGAATAAAATGATAGTACTGTCTTCTTACTGCATACTAGAAGCATATGATCCTAATTTTTATGCCCCTGTTGACAATAGTCAGGGGGCATTATGTTTTGCACCTGTCCGTCTGTCTGTGTCTGTCTATCTGTCTGTGAGTCACGCTTTTACGTGCAGTTGGTTGTCACAGTTTTTTCATTGTCTTGTATCTCATTAACCACTATAGCTATTGACATGGAATTGCATATACACATAAACCACCATCCATATTTTCATTGCACACCCAGCCCATGCTGCCCGCAAGCCCAAGGTCAAGGTCAAATGACCACGGGGCATCACTGTGTCTTACAGGCACAATTTTCTAGTTATGTAAAATTTTCAAGGGAAATACTTGCTGTAACAACTGTAGAATCAGATATGTATCATTTTGTTAGCAAACAGAGCAGACTATTGAGTACAATTTTACCATTGCGATAGTATTGCGATAGTCAGAATTACTATTGCGATAGTATTGCGATACTGACAAAACTATTGCAATAGTATTGCGATAGTCAAATTGTAGGGGTTTCAAGCTCATTTCTGTTTATTTTTAGCCTATTTATTTCCATTTTTATAAACTGCAGCTTTTAAGATTTTAGTGTTGATACAGTATTTGGTATTGAGATTTTACTGTTCAACTTTGGGCTGCCCTGCTTTCCTACACCATGACCACCAGTAGATATGAGGATTCAATTAAAACTATAACATGTTGTGTTCTTGTGAAGCAGTTAAAAAACCATTAGCGTCCTAGCATCATTGATTCGAATTCCAGTTTGCTTAGAAACGCGATAAAACTCACGTCAGTTTACCGAACTTCCTACGATAACTTCCCAAACTAAATCCATGTGTTATATCCCTAAAAAATAATGTGTCAACTCATACAAAACTGAACAAAAATGTAATAAATGGCAGTAAATTCACTTATTACTATAAAATCTCAACCTACCCAATGAAAACGGAAGCCATTCTGTGAAAATGAAACCAGAAGCCTAAATTCGGACCGTAACAATTTCGACCCAAATCGACACTTCCTTCCGCCATATTGTTAGTTTTGTACACAAAGGGACGAATCACGGAAATATTAATGCATCGTTTGTGAGCAATTAAGGAGCTTTTTATCTTTAACATTGCATTGTTAAATTATCGTAACTATCGCAATATTTGTTTTACTCTCAGCAATAGTATTGCTTTCTAATTTTTGGATCGATGCATTGACATCGAGACAGCCGCTATCGGGATAAGTCGATAAGTCGATCCATCGTTACACCCCTACTTATCGGACAGCATGTATGGGATCCGTCTGATCAGGGTCTACTCTGTTAGCAAGCACATCAAAAGGCGTTGATATGAGGGAAAGGCTGAAAAAAATTATATGTCTCAGCCAAATTCTGCTGTGTCTGTGCTGATTAGAGTGACATTGGAGAGATGATTGTTTTACATCGTAACATGTATATACGAGGGGTGTTCCAAAAATAATGTCACTTGCATCGGTGCTCATATAGCGGAAGTGCTTTTGTTCATTTTAATTTGCTCTGCCCTTCAAAATACTCTCCGCCAGCCAGAATACACCTTTTTAGCCGGTCAATCCATTTTTGGAAGCATTTTTCATATTCTTCAATGGGGACACCCATCAGACACTGATAAACAGCAGATCCAAGGGCATTTCTCGAATTGTATCTCCTTCCAGATAAATGATATTTAAGTTTTGGAAAGAGAAAATAGTCGCAGGGGGCCAAGTCTGGCGAATACGGAGGGTGCGGAAGGACTCCAAAAAGTCAGTCACAATACGTGCCTTGTGAGCGGGTGCATTATCATGCAAAAGTCGGACATACTTAAGTCCTGTTTTGGGGCGGCTACTTTTGTAGTAGTTCTTCAATTTTCTCAGAACAACGTTTTTATAGAACTTGCCTGTGACCGTTCTGCCTTTTGGCACCGGGATTTGAATAGCTGGACCCTTATTAGTGAAAAAAATATTATACAAAACCTTCTTTACCGTTCGTATTCGTTTGGCAAAACTTGGGCGTCTGGCATTTTTAGTGGCCCATATTCAGTTGGAAACCTTCCGCTTTGGTTCAAAATAATACACCCAGGTCTCATCACCAGTGACTATATTATCAAAAGCCTTTTTACTATATTTTGGGTACATTTTGAGAAGTTTTTTTGCCATTGTTACACGCGTCTTCTTTTGCTCATCCGTTAACAAATGGGGTATCCATCTTGCATTTATCTTTCTAACTTTTAGGTGTTTCTTCAAAATTGCATGAACTCTTGCTAACGACAAGTTTGTCATTCGAGCCAATTGTCTTACGGTGAATCGAGCATCAGTTTTGAGGATATTTCGGATTTTTTCTATGTTACCTTTGGTCGTAGTTGTTGCAGGACGACCTGGGCGAGCAGCATCTTTCAGTTGCTGCTGCCCAGCACTAAATTTAGCTACCCACCTACAAACAGTCCTGTGGGACATTTGGCCCTCCCCATAAATGTCACACACCTCGCGGTGAATATCTACAGCCTTTATGCCGAGTAATGACCTACCTTTTATATAGGCCCTAATTTCAAGAACATTTTCAGCTCGTTTTCCTGTCATTTTGTGTATAGTCTAACGAATAGGCTATGAAACGATGTACACTGTACCGAGGCAAGTGAACGTGTGGACGAGATATTTACCTGTGTCACGAGCCAGTGATCACTCAATCGACACGAGGTGGTTTTGTGCATGAATTGCACGATTTCCGCGAAATAAAGCACAGATGACATTATTTATGGAACACCCCTCGTATATCCCAGTAAGGTAGATCTTGCAGGGAGATACAGAAAACTTTTTATGTAGAACTCTGTAACCCTTTACTCCAAGAATATTAATATAAGAAATAATTAAATCACATTAATTAGAGTGTTATAATAGCACATGAACACAGAAATTTTTGGTCATGGCAGAAACTGATGTATCATATCTATAACATCAGCAAACAGAGTAGGGCCTGATCAGATAGCTCTGACAGGAGTCTACTCTGATTGAAAAGGTGTAGAAAGGCATATTTTTTTGAGTAAAGGGTTAAGCGAATTGTCTGGCATAGGCTTATCTACATGATTGTGTATGGATGATATGATGGGGCCTAATTTTGTTCATATGAAAAACATTTGCATGGCCAATGGTGGGTATTGTGAGAGTTGAATGTTTCTGTGTGTTTGTTGTAAGTTTTGGCTAATTCTGTTTAGGGATGAAGACCAACCTGCTGAAATTCTTGATGAGGATGCTGTCAAGCCTGATGGTTGGCTAGAAGATGAGGAGGCCCTTATTCCTGACCCTGACTCTGAGAAGCCAGATGACTGGGACGATGATATGGACGGAGAGTGGGAGGCCCCTCTTATAGGTAAACCTTTCAGTTCCTTATACCTGTCACAAGATTGAATGGTACTTCCATGCTTGACATGGGAATGCAAATATGAAAGAAATGTTATATACAGTTTCTTAAGCATAACTACCTATCATTTCTAAATTGGGTATTTAAACGTTCAGGCACTGGACATTCTGGAATGAAATGTTTATTAAGGAAATGTCATTCTATGACCTTTGATGTCATATATGGAAATCATGAATGAAGAAAATTAGGGCTGAAATCAATACACATGAAATTTTTATGGGTTAAAAAAAAGATTTAAAAAAGGTTAAAGTACTGTATTGCCAAAAATTTATAACATGTTAGCTCTTTACCTTCGCCTTTTAGAGGCAACTTTTTACACCTTTGCAAACAGAATAGGCCCAGATCAGACGGCTCCATCTAATCAGACTCTGCTCTGCTTGCTGATGAAATAATATAGATCTGATTCTTAGTTTCTGCCATGGCCAGAAATGTCTGTATTTGTTTGCCATCATAAAAAGTCATATTAATTATGATTAATATTCACAATGTCAATAGCTCCCATAGGAGGTTTATGCATTGCTTTGATTTTGCATTTTTTTTTAAAAATGTCACACTCCAAGAGTATTTATTAGAGATGATACAGAATTTCTTTGAACAGTCTTGTCTGTTGTGTTATTGTTGTACATTGTTGCCTATTGTAGACAATGTTGCTTGTAAGGATGCCCCAGGCTGTGGAGAATGGGTAAGACCCAGCAAACCCAACCCACTGTACAAAGGCAAATGGAGGGCTCCCATGATTGACAACCCAAACTATCAGGTAATAACTGCAGGCTCTTTGGAAATTTTGTGTCACAAACTTGGTTTTGCAATCAAAGCAGCCGTACGGGGGGTATTCATCACCTTTAGTGATATTTCTAGTTCAAACATGTTTTTGACGCATTTGAAAACAGAGTAGATCCAGATCAGATGGCTCCTATAGGAGCCGTCTGATCAGGGTCTGCTCTGCTTGCTCATGGAATTTTATAGATTTGCTTCTTTACTTTTAAAATAGCTACTGTGTTTCGCCTTCCATATTTCATTCTAACTATTTTGTCCATGCATATTCAGTAGGTAATGAAATTTGGAATAAACATGGAACAGGGAAAGGGTTAAAAGGGTCTGTTTGAACATGCCAACTTTAATTCTGTACTTGATAATCACTAATCCCGCCTTTTTGTGCCTTTGCAAACAGAGTAGACCCAGATCATACAGCCCCTGTTGCTGGTTGGTGGGTTGGTTGGTTGGTTGGTTGGTTTGTCCCCAACTTTAAAGTTGGCAATAATTTTGTCGTCATTGCACATCCATACTTCGAAGTTGGCATGCATGTGAAACTTATGGAGGCGAACATTTTTAGGGGTGACGTATTAAGGTCAAAGTCATACATTAAGGTCAAAGGTCATATCAGGGGCACAGTGTTTCACAAACACATCTTGTTGAGAAAAGAAATCAATATTTATAATGGTTGGGATTCTTACATGAATATTTATTAGATAAAAGGTTAATTAATTTGCTCTTTTTATGTGAAAACAGAGAAGTTTCTACATATACATTATATTTTTGAAATCCTATTACATAAAAAATCATAGTGAGTCACTTGATATGACAATGATTTGATAACTTGTTGATATTATTGAGTGGCTATGTTTTTCAGGGAGAGTGGAAGCCTAAAAGAATTCAGAATCCAGACTGGTTTGAGGATTTGAATCCCTACAAAATGACATCGATTGTAAGTCTGTGTAAAGAGACTCAATTTATTGTTAAAAATCATGTACATGTACTTTAATTTCTTTCCTTCATATAAATTCTTTTTCACACCTTTGCAAACAGAGTAGACCCAGACCAGATGGCTGTTGTAGGAACTGTCTGGTCATGGTCTACGTTATTTGCTTATAAAATTATAATAGATCTGACTACAGTTGCTACCAAAACATCCTGTGCATAAGCCATTATAAAACATTCAGCAATAAAATATTGAAAATGTTGTTATTTCTTACCTAAGTGTTCAACAGGGAATACAAGAGTTTTGATAAACGTTCAAAATGGGAAATTGTTAATGAATTGAGAACCGAACAGATCATATTACAACTGTTACCAGTGCATTTGTCAGTAATCATATTTACCAGATAGCATTTACAAGTATAGGGAGATACTTTCATTAGTCTGAAAGATAAACTTAATGTTTTGATTAATTTGAATTTTCATCATAGTCCTTGTTGTTGCAGTATTGAATTTATATTTTGGGAATTTGTATCCATTCAAATTTTGCTCTGCCATACAGGCAACCCGAGTCAATTTAGGAACACTATTCCATTTAATGACTTAAGCTCAACAAAAGCTGTTCGGAAAGCTCTTCATACATATGCTTTTCATGCCTTTTCAAACAGAGTAGACCGAGACAAGACAGCTCCTGTAGGAGCCATCAGATCAGGGTCTGCTCTGTTTCTTAATGAATAGAGCCGACTCTAAAGATTCTTCCAATACCAAAGTTTCATTTCTACATATACCAGTATAATAATTCAACCAACAGGGATTTCCCGGACGCAATTTTTCTGCATCAGGGATGCAATTTTTAGATGTGGGACTCCCATTTGCATGTAGCTGTGCATCCTCGGGATTCACAAAAGGCTAAATTCGCACTGAAATTAAACTGTTTTCCCACCAAGTATCAGGTAATGAGTTAAAGTATAAAATCAGTAATGTTTGCTGTTTACCCATATTTTCCACAATTTCATAATCAATTTTAAAGGTCTGAAATAATTCGGACTCTCAAAATATCCATGAGACTCTCAAATTGAAAAATTCTAAATTCAGAGGGAAATGTGAACCAATAAAATTTCCATGATTTCATAATTTTTTTATACGTGAATATTCCACAGGGATTTTTTTGCTGTTTTATTTAGGACTCGCTTGGTCTTGAACTGTGGTCTATGTCAGATGATATCGTCTTTGACAACTTCATCATCACTGACGATAAGGAAATGCATGCCAGCTGGGTGGAGCAAACATGGGAGAAAAAGACGTTGGCTGAATCTGCCTCTGCATCAGGGGTAAGCTTCATGATAGGCAATTCCAGGACTGTCAGGTGGTAGCTTAATGCAGGGCAAAAGTAATGCAGAAAGCTCCAATAGGAGCTTTCTGCATTACTTTTGGCCTGCATTAAGCATCCACCTGATTTAGAAAACTCAAAATAGAGACCCGGAAACATACTTGACAGAGTGTCTTAGTCTGCATAGAGTTTATAGCCCTTTTGTATTTCTGTCTGTCTGAATTTATGATAACCTATGCAAGCAGTATGGAACCAGATTAGACACAAAGCAGCCGGTGTCTGAATCCAAGCAGTTTGATATTCACAGCACTTTGAAGAGAAATTAAGGAAGTATCAAATTTAATATTTGCAGCAGAGTAAAATGTTTTGCCGACGACAATTATATCTTCTTATTCTCATTCAAAAAATGTTTTGTTTCTTGTTCCGTATTCAATATGCCACCATTGATTGTATTAAGGTAAGATTTCCATTTTAAATCTGATTTATATTTTATAAATGAAATGTCATAAGTCATTGTAACACTCAGAGATAAATTATTGAAATTAAGAGTTGAATTTTAACCCTCCCTTTCCTCCATAAATACGCCTTTCTACGCCTCTTTAATAACCACTACTTGAAACCATTGTGATAAATAGAGCATTTGCTCCTATAGGAGCAAATGCTCTATTTATCACAATGGTTTCAAACTACAAAATTCTAAAATTTTACTTTTCTCTTGTTAATGCTCCTTTTGGGTAGATTCATTCAAAGAGGTTGGGTCTAAAAATAGCCTATGGAGGAAAGGGTTAAGATGGCAACAATTACAAATGAAATTATGTTGTTGAGTTTATTATTTCATCTTAGTTCTTGATTTCAACATAATTTGTATAACAATGCTGATTGTTTTTCCTGTCATGCAGCATGGAGCACTCGTCCAGGGTATACTGGATGTGACCAAAGACCGGCCCTGGTTGTGGGCGGTGTTTTTGATAGTGATAGTTTTACCAATAGTTCTGCTCATAGCATACTGCTGTATGCCCAGTAAGGAGGTGAGCACTGCAGGACTGGTTCTCACACTAAACACCACTTGCATGCTTTTGACAGTATAGTTTCTTCAAACTCAGCTTAGTGATACATGCCAAACATAATAGGAAATTCTGTTTCCTTTTACCGCCAAACAAAACTGACTTTGTATTGCACTAAAACCTGGGTGTGGCATGGGAAGAAGAGAACATTAGTGGCATTACCAAAAAAGGGCACTCAGGCATGGCGGAGACTGGCTGGTGTTAAAACTGAAGAAACTATGCTGTGTGTGGATAGTCTGGATGCTGCTGATCAGTTACTGTGTGTGGATAGTTACCTTATTTAATCCATTACTCCATAAATAGTCTTTCTATGCCATTATAAACATAGTAAGCCACATCAGACGGCTCCTGTAGGAGCTGTCTGATCATGGTCTGCTCTGTTTGCTTATATAATATTATAGATTATGATTATACAGTTTCTGCCATGGTAAAAAATAATTGTATTCATATTCCATTATGAATATTAATCTATTAATATTCATGATGTCATTATTTCTTACATGGAGTAAAGAGTTAAATTGACTTTTGTCATCACATCTAACCTTATAGCATGCACAGCTAATGGTGATAGTAGCTGAAGGAACACACATTTTATTTGTATGTTGTGGTAGAATAGTATTAGTGTTTTGGTTCTTTTTTGTTTTAATAGCAAGGTATCTGGTCAACACTGGTGTCGGCAGCGGACCAGCGCCCTTGGCTGTACGCTGTCTATGTTGTAGTACTGCTACTTCCAATAATCCTTCTCTCCATCTGCCTGTGCCCTAGGTCAGGCCCAGTTAAGGTAACTAACCTGCCCAGTGAGGAACACATTTTTTAAAAACTAAAGAAATAAACATTTGTACAATCTGAGCTGCTTGAGTTCAGTTCAATCAGTGCTCAATC